>JAOPTO010002349.1:0-26048 GCA_033822845.1 Tetrapedia diversipes
TATTGGTTTCTCTTATGTATAACAATGGGATATTCCATCTGGGATGGAATATAATAATTATTCTGACTTAGGATTAATCTTTATTATGCTTTATAAATCCGCAATTATTGTTGTCTATATTTACAAAATTCTTAATTACATCAACTTCAGAGAATTATTAATTATTTTCTTTATATTTAGCTGTGGCTTAAGTTTCAGTAAAGGAAAGTAATTATAATTGATTCGTACAAATACTTGAAATCGATACATACATATATATTTCTACAATATTATTGAATGCACTGCTCATAAATTACAATTACACAACAAATTTCTTTTTATTTATCTATATTCATTCTTTCCTTCAATATTTCGTTGGAATAACAATTCTATCTTGCTTTATTTAAGTATTCATTAGGTTTCCGCAACGTTGATCGAGGAACATGTATCATGTTCCTCGACATCGTCCTCCATATTGGTTTCTCTTATGTGTAACAATGGGATATTCCATCTGGGATGGAATGTAAAAATTACTCTGATCTTGGATTACATTAACTTTAGAGAATTATTAATTATTTTTCTTATATTTTCCTTATTCCTTATAATTGATTCGTACAAATACTTGAAATCGATACATGCACATATATTTCTACAATATTATTCAATACAATACAATACAATGCACTTCCAGTACATTACAATTACAGAATCTATATACGTTCTTCGAATAACAATTCTATCTTCCTTTATTTAAGTATTCATAAAGGTTTCCGCAACGTTGATCGAGAAACATGTATCATGTTCCTCGACCTCGTCCTCCATACAATTTGCTCCCGTAGTTTCCCAAAGCGTTTTTCGCTCTCCGTTCTCTTATTATTTACGCCAAATTTTTCTGGACAAACAGTCTCCATGTTCTCTGATGGGGACGTATTCGACGAATCCGTTTCGTGTTCTCCTTCGAAAACAATCCTTATTTTCTTCGCTACGCGAGACAACGTGTGCTGCTCAATCACTCGAGCCACATTTTCGTGGAACACGTTAGCCAGTAAATACCAAGCTTTTTCTCTTTTCTTCGCTATCAATTGTAAAATTCGCAAACATATTCTTAAGCGACCCGTTTTTCGAATCTGAAAATATTTGCGTCCCTGATCTTTTATTTCGAGCATCTCGAACGTGACGGTGAAACACTGAATCCTCTCTACAACAAATTTCGAAATCTGTTTATGAGAGAACAAATAAATTTCTGTTTCTCTCGGTAGAAATGAACCACAGCTTGAAAAGAACTATTTTTATTGATTACTACAATATTTAATCCCTTAACGTGCCCTAAACACATACAATGAAACATACAATAAACATTTTGAATATATTTGTATTTTTTTAATTTTCTTACCCAGACAATGTTCTAAATTGTGTTTTTTTAAATTAAAAGAAATTCATTTTTTTTTTTTTTTTCAAAAAAACTGTGCATTAAGGGGTTAATGAATGTTCGAAGTTCTTCAGCTCAGTTGTTCAGTAGTTTGGTAATTTGGTAATTCAGTAATTGTCTGCTTGCCTGGTCCTTTTCCTTTTATTCTTAAATTTCTATTCTTAAAATAAACGAACAGAAATAAAAATTAGGGAAACGCAGCGAAAAATTAATCGTTGCACCTCGAGCAGAACTTTCTAACTAATTCCCGTGCCGTTAAGTGGATAGGCTGGCCGACCTTGAAACGTACGAATAGGCTGTCGAAAAGGATCGGTTCTGGACGTAAAAATCCAAATTAACGGGAACAAAGGTCTCGCTGGAGCGTGATTGATTCGATCGTTCAGCCGTCACCGAGCGTTTAAGCCGCAAATCCGTCCCGGAGTTTGAGGTTGCGCATTCTTTTTCCTTTTTTTTTTTTTCTTTCGTTAAACGCCCAAATATATGGAGGTTTTACAGCGTCCCTCGTTTCCTCCACACCCCCGCCTTCAATCCGGCCAATCCATTGAATTTTTTACGGTCCCGTAATCACATAACAATCCGTTTAATTTGATAGCGACCGATTGTGGTCGGCATTAATGATTTGTTAACGTTTCGACGTCTGCCTGATTTCGAGTTGGATGATGCGATCTGAATAGCCAATGCGCATTGTGATTAAAAACAGGATCCTGCAATTTTAGTCTGATTTGTTGGAGTTCGAATTATCGTCGAAGGGGATCGATTACTTAGGAAACGGCTGTTAGATAATTTAAGGTATATTTAGGTGTGATAAACATCTAATGAACACCTAATGAACACCTAACTCTATTTATCTCAGCAAAAAGTGTCCTTAGGACAATGTACAAAGGAGGGTAAACAGTGTTTAGAATTGTATAGGTGGTAAATCTATTTGAGAACATCAATGTTCTCCAATATGTGGTGTCCTCTTATTATTATACTATGGAATACTCTTTTTCTTTTTATTTAGGATTTACACGATGACTTAGATGTATTCATCCTTCAATTTCAGCCTGAACTTTACTCAGATACCTGGACATGTAGAATTTGCCTATGTGGTATTACGAAATGCTCGTTTCCTTCTTATTTCGGCTTTTGTTCATATGATTATAGATGTGTGTCGGTATCGGAGACAATAACGGTTAGACTGTAGCTTTTTTGGCATTTATGGTGTAGAAAGTGTCTTATGATTATTATTATTATCATTAATGTGATCGATAGCAAAAGTATACAGTACACAGTAATTTCTAACTTATAAACACCGACAACACAACTACTTCTAACTCAACTCTACCACGCAGCTCTACGTTCAACTCTTAACTCTTTATATAACTCTACAACTCAGTTTTCCATTCAACACTGGTCTTTTCCTCCTTCGAGAAAACATTTATAGGCCTTTCATTTTCACATACCCCGCTCACTAAACATTGTTTGATCATCTGTTGCAAACGATTTTTTCTGATCAACCTTGCTTTCGTCTAGTCACCTTCGTTTTTCTTTTTCTGATCGCGATCCTTAAAATTATGATACTACAATAGGAAACTTGGAAATGCAAGTAAGCAAAGTGCTAATTTACGATGTGTAGGATTCCGTAAATCATTCGATATTTAAAAAACGATACAGATCCGTGTCTAGGTTGCGATTTTTTCTGATCAACCTTGCTTTCGTCTAGTCACCTTCGTTTTTCTTTTTCTGATCGCGATCCTTAAAATTATGATACTACAATAGGAAACTTGGAAATGCAAGTAAGCAAAGTGCTAATTTACGATGTGTAGGATTCCGTAAATCATTCGATATTTAAAAAACGATACAGATCCGTGTCTAGGTTGCGATTTTTTCTGACGAATCTTGCTTTCGTCTAGTCACCTTCGTTTTTCTTTTTCTGATCGCGATCCTTAAAATTATGATACTACAATAGGAAACTTGGAAATGCAAGTAAGCAAAGTGCTAATTTACGATGTGTAGGATTCCGTAAATCATTCGATATTTAAAAAACGATACAGATCCGTGTCTAGGTTGCGATTTTTTCTGACGAATCTTGCTTTCGTCTAGTCACCTTCGCTTTCGTTTCTCTGATCGCGGTCCTTAAAATTACGATACAACAATAGGAAACTTGGAAATATAAGTAACCAAAGCGCTAATTTACGATGTGCAAGATCATGTAAATCATTCGATATTTAAAAAACGATACAGATCCGTGTCCAGGTTCCGTTTCTTTGGTTAAATTTAATAAAAACTCGAATTTGCATAAAAATCCGATGTCCAACGATCACAGCGATAGAAGTAGATAATATTATAGCTTATGTAGGTATGTTGGATATCTCAAGGCAAAGAATGTATGATTCATATGTCGCTTTCGCAATCACCGACACTGTTTCTTGATTTCTGTTTGCCTTTCGCTCGGGTTCGGGAAAACTAATCACCCTGAGCGACCTCACGAGAATATCGCGTGTACGTCGGCCGAGAATCAACACCGGCCAGGAATGCATTTCGACATAGGCGCGCACACAACAGGTGCAAGCAGTCGTGTTGATTTGTAGCGAAAGCAACGTGTCGAATGGAGGTCGGTATTATCGTAACAAACCAATTGGGCTCGATTTACATTTCCCCTGTCGCCGTCGCGTTTGTCGTAATATCGCGACGTTGGAACGAGAGAATTCACGAACGCTCCTTGTCTTGCCACGGATAATCTGAACATTTAATTGTTTATCGACTTAACCGTGTTACCGTATCGCTGAGAAATTCCGTGAACCCGTGGAAGAATGCAAGAAATTTGCTAGTATTAAAAATAACTTGGAAGATTTATGAAATACTTTTCTTTATTATACTTTTATTTTAATCGAACCACGGTTGCTATCCAAGAAATATGATAATTTGAAAATTCAAGAAACGTGGAAAAGAAAGCTTGAGAGAAAAATGATTAAATACCAAATTTTGCAATTGCTTAATATAATTGTTTGAGGTTGACCGTATACTTTTGTTTACTATACTTTTATTTTAAATGATTTTAAATGATGCATGGTTTTTATATGAGAAGTATATTAATAATAATAATAATAGCAATAATAATAATAAAGCTTTATTAATAAATATAAATTGTTTGGTATCAAAGGGAAAAATACATAGCAGCACAAGTTTTTAAACGTTCACAGTATACTACATTCTAGTTCTTGAACATTTTTAACAGAGAAACCTTAAAAGGTACTAAGCTTTTGTGAGAAGAATCAATTTCATGTCGATAGTGATTCGCAAGAGTACATAATCTATTAATACAGTTACTTAAGCCTAGATACGCACGATAAGGAACGGTATAAAAAAGATCAAAATTCCTAAGGGAACTTTAAGGAGTGTGAAATTTAAATACTCCAAGTAGACAGACAATAAATACGGTTAAGCAGTTTAGAATAAAATTATTCTATTTTCGAGGGACCACGTATCGAGCAGATTCATAATATTGTCATAATTATTCCAAGTGTTAGGTATAAGTCTATTGAGTTTGTAAGAAACAATTCTTCTATTTTAATTTCGAATTTCTAACAATTTAGAAATTCAGGAAACCTAAGAAGGAAATTCTTGCGAAAAGTAATTGAATATTACATTATTTGCAATTCCTTAACAATTTAATAAATTCCAGTTGAAGATCGAAAATTAAAGTTAAAGATCTGATTTTTTCTAAATCATCAGTTAATTTAGAAGTTCAAGACTTGTAAAAAAAGAAATTTACGAGAAAAGTAATTGAATATTACATTATTTGCAATTGCTTAACAATTTGAAAAATTTCAGTTGAAGATCGAAAATTAAAGTAAAAGATCTGACTTTTTCTAAATCATCAGTTAATTTAGAAGTTCAAGACTTGTAAAAAAAGAAATTTACGAGAAAAGTAATTGAATATTACATTATTTGCAATTGCTTAACAATTTGAAAAATTTCAGTTGAAGATCGAAAATTAAAGTAAAAGATCTGACTTTTTCTAAATCATCAGTTAATTTAGAAGTTCAAGACTTGTAAAAAAAAGGAGTTCACGAGAAAAGTAATTGAATATTACATTATTTGTAATTGCTTAGCAATTCGATAAATTTCAGTTGATGATCGAAAACTAAAATAAAAAATCTGAGTTTATCTAAATCATGCATTTGTACTAATAAAACTACCGCATGATTGGACGAACAATGATTCGAAAACCGTGGCACGGATAATGCTCGTTTACATTGTAAATCGTAAACGCATCAATATGCCGTGAACGCCACGCGACTGCGTTCCCAGGGAACCACGGAAACATTTGCATGGAAGTTTCAGCGAAACTTGCGCTTTATGCATGAGCGAAATTGATATTGGTGGAAACACGTAGATACGAATTAAACTTGTCTCCGTGGTATCGTTGCCGACGCTTTTCTCAGACGTGGAAATTTTATTGCGACCGCGGCATCAACGTGGATCGGGCGAATCAAAAATTATCTCGTTCGCGGGAGCAGATAAGACCGGCGACCGTACAATTTCGTCGTGCTAACTTTCAGAGAGCTGCTGATCTTTTTTTTAAACGTCCATGGAGCCGGTTTCCTATTTCTTGAAGGAAACGGGCGAGGGAATGCTTTGGAATACCTAATCTTTTAAAATAAATGGTACAGGTTACGAACTTTGCTTTTCGTTTGTTTTTAAATAGAATTATTGATAATATCTTATATTATTTATTTTTTAATAATATTTGCAGCGTATACTCACTTCATTATGTAGAATCTTTAGCTAATTCTTCCTAAATTCAGAGCAAAAAGGAATACAGTAGAATATTGATTATTGGAATTAAGACAGAGATAAATATTTCCTATAATAGAATTTTCGGATAACAGAACGATCACGTTTTCTTATGGAAAACTTCAATTATTTAAATTGTCATTAAGAAGGTTAATAACTTATTCAAACATTTCTGTATCAATTTCATGGCTTTTACAAATAAAAAGCTGTTATTAAATAGCACTATGTTGCAATATTCTCATAAGACAGATTCTGTCGTAGACAGTGCACATTATTAATTTTCATCTGCATTTACCTCCAAACTCAATTAATAATACCAGCATCCCACATTTTTTAATAACAAGCTTTCTGGTTACAATGTTCACATAAGGTAGATTCAGCCCTAGACAGTGCACATTATAAATTTTCATTTGCATTTGCTTCCTAACTCAATTAATAATACCAGCATCCTATATTTTTTAATAACAAAATTTCTGGTTACAATATCTACATAAGGCAGATTCTGCCCTAGACAGTGCACAGTATGAATTTTCATTTGTATTTGCTTCTTAACTCAATTAATAATATCAGCCCCCCACATTTTTTAATATCAAAATTTCTGGTTACAATATCTACATAAGGTAGATTCTGCCCTAAATAATGCACAGTATGAATATGCACCTGCATTTGCTTTCTAACTCAATTAATAATATCAGCACCCCACATTTTTTAATAACAAAATTTCTGGTTACAATATCTACATAAGGTAGATTCTACCCTAGACAGTGCACAGTATGAATTTTCATTTGCATTTGCTTCCTAACTCAATTAATAATACCAGCATCCTATATTTTTTAATAACAAAATTTCTGTTTACAATATTCACATAAGGTAGATTCTACCCTAGATAGTGGACATTATAAATTTTCACCTGCGTTTACCTCCAAATTAAATTAATAATTAATCATTAATAAATTGTCACCTAATTCACCCCAAAATACCAACTAAAACCGGTCGAAAGCTTCCAAACGGAAGCGTAACCCTTTCAAACAATCGCACGTCTCGTCTCGATCGAGTTATACGACCACATCGTTGGAGGAACGGCTAATTTGTCAACGGTGATCTCGTTACAAATAATTAAGACGAGGCCTGGCCCTAACTGGAGAAATACTGCGGCAGCCAGTGTTCCGATTGTAAGTCGCAGCCTGTGCAAGCAGGCGGTCGCGGATAAAAGAGAATTGCTTTAATTACGGCATGCCATTTGCAAACAGCAGCGCGTGCACTTTGATAGCCGTGCTTCGCAGCTCGTTTCTGAGAGGAAAGAGACCTTTCCAGAATTTATGTACACGCGTTATGTGCCTTCAGCCACCGGGTACATGGCCATTACTAGTCCACGCCGCTGCTCCCGCGGCCAAAGTTAATCCTCCGCGTTAACTGTGCACCGGGTACGCAGTTGTGTGTGTCTGTGTGTGTTGATGCAGATCACGGAAAGAATGATTCCTACGAACTGCGACTATGGTTTTATAAATTATGCTCGGCACCTGGCTGATAATTGCATCCCCTCGAAGTCGGTGGCGGCAATTGGTCCTGAAGGCGAACGCGGGATACGGTAGAACTAGCATCTTTGTCTGTGTTGAATATTCTTAGTTATTGTTGAAGACAGGATAAAAATTAGATTCACAAATGAATAGAAGAAAATTATTATTGCACACAGGATACAAATGAGATTCACAAATGAATAAAAGAAAGTTATTATTGCACACAGGATACAAATTAGATTCATAAATGAATAAAAGAAAATTATTATTACACACAGAATAAAAATTAGATTCACAAATGAATGAAAGAAAATTATTATTGCACACAGGATACAAATCAGATTCACAAATGAATAAAAGAAAATTATTATTGCACACAGGATAAAAATTACATTTACAAATGAATAAAGGAAAATTATTATTGCACACAGAATAAAAATTAGATTCACAAATGTATAAAAGAAAATTATCATTGCATACAGGATAAAAATTACATTTACAAATGAATAAAAGAGAGTAACAGAAGGAAAAATTGCTTTTTGATATTAATACACTAGCTTAGTTCGTTTTGCAACTATCCGACTCACTTTGTTCAAGATATCTACTTTTTTTTATCTAAGTAGGAATGCCATATTTAAATAAATAAAATTTAGTGCTACGAGAGTTTAATTCGATTTGTCTAAAGATTAACTTTACTTGCCCTAAGTTTAAATTTATTTAGCTAAAGATTAACTTAATGTGACAATACTATAGATCGACGATGTTCAAAAGTTAACATATTGAGACTAGACAGAATAGCTCTATAATCATGATTAACACTAGATTTACGGACATATCTTGTGTATCTATTTCGAACATACATATCCCAAGGAATAAGGTATACATCGAACAGAATTTAAAATTGCAGAACTGTGAGGGAAATAGATTTGGTTATGTTTGTATCTCTCCATCGATGAAAGCTAACAAAAATTGCCAGGAGTAATAGTAATTGTGTTTGCAAATTTTGCCTATGAAGTCCGAAACCTAGTGTTAAGGATGAACATCTCAATTAGGGCATTCCAATTTCCAAGACATTAAACGAAGAAACTTGAGTTGAACATTTTCAACAGTGTAACAATGAATTTGTCAAAAATACAAGAAGAAGACGGAGAGGGATTGAAGAGTATATTATATATTATGTATTACTATACACCATAACGTGCGTGGACTACACCATGTCGAGAACTCCTGCCAATTATTATATATAATCCCTAAAAACAAAAGAATACGATCCGGCGCGATCCCACCGCTGCGAGTCCTGGTGGTGATACGTGCGCATTCAAACATAAGCCGATCACACCAATATACAATGTATATTTCTAACAGAATTTATTCGCAATGTTGCTTGAGCTCGTCTCGAGTAAGACATTGTTCACGGCATCGATTGATATTCCCAGGTATCCGCGACGGCCGCCGATTCATCCGGCTCGCGCAACAGCGTCAGAATTTAGATGGCCGCATTAGGGGAATTTAGCGTAACCCCGGCGCGCTGACGGCGACGTTTGTTTATTGTATGCACGTGTTGCATTGTGCCCCTGTTAAACGCTTAAATACTGTCGCCCACTTAACGGCGCAGCATCGGGAACAGCGACGTTCGCGTTATCCATGCGTCGATGATGTTTATCTCGCGCCTGGTGCTCGTACAGTCGCTCGCAAGAGTTTGCATGCACTTATCGGTTAACTTTGTGAATTATCGTCGAGAAAAGGGAAAGGGATAGCATTCGAGAAATCTACTCATTCAATTATTTATTTAGGGGCGAAAACCATTTGGTATAGAAAACAGGAAAATTAGTAGGTGAATAAGATAGCGTAAAGATAGCGTTTGAAAGGACGAATATGTTAGCGACATCGCATTTTGGGTGGTCGCTGAAAAACGGTCTAGACCATAATTTAGGCGAGTGACCGATTTATGATTGGGTATCCGGTGTGCCTAGCGAGAGTAACATGTAACAAAGTATGAATGCAACCCCAAAGCGCCACTTGACGAAGGCGTGCAGCCATCGGGCGCCAAGGGATCTATTGTTTATGTTAGTCATGGGAAAGTCTAAACATTGCGAGCAGCCCGACGTTGCGTCGCCAAAAAGAAAGGATCTTTGTCCTGTAGGATCTGGCCACGGAGTGGGGAAGGCTATGCAGCCTTCGGGAAAGAGGACTGTGATGAACCACACAGCACTTACCCCAGAATCTTGAATTGGCAAAGACCTCTCTTCTTTTTAACCAACTCTAACGAATAGATCCGAAAAAATCGACAGAGTTCCAGATATCATTCGCTGTTCTTATAATGCGGTTTATACAGGGTGTTCCAGGTTTTAATGTTCAAACTTTGTTGGTGTATTCTATGGCACAAAGTAAGAAAAAAATGTTATGTAAACATAGGTCATACAAAGCTTTAATTAATTATGTTGATCGTATAAAGTTTCGAAATGGGTAATATAGTTTAGTTATGATTGTGTAAAGTATATTTAGAAACATCAAGGAAGGTGAAGTATAGTGGTGAATATTTTGAGATTGCTAAAGAAAGTATTAGAGACTTGTATAGTCATCGAGCTACGAAAGTTAATTATTCATGAAAGGACAATATTGTTATAATGTTCGTTTTGTCATATCTAAGAATTATTGAAGATAATTTTTATTTTTTTAAATTATATAGAATTGAAGCTTAGGAATTTGTTTAAAGTTTAAGTTTACACAACTATACTGTATTTTTAATGTAACGTTTTCCCAATTTTTTTATTTTTTAGGAAACGGGCCTGTAACGATAATCAGAGCAAATTTTTTAGTAAACATGTAAAAATAGTTTATTCCATGATAAAATACCTCTCAAGCAATTAATCAAAACTCCATCATAAGAGAACCAGTTCACAATTGAACAAAGCAGAAACAGTTCGTTACCCTAAAAAAACTACCCTAGTTCCTCTCACAGTGTACCGTGTCACTATCATGCATAAATCATCGACTCTCTACGTGCCTGTAGCTAACGCTTACATTTTCCTCGCAATCTTACGGCACGCGATAAAGTTGCAATCGAGTTCCCTCGAGAGGCCTAATTAACTCACGTTTGCATCCCTTTGTGCTTAATCCGTACAAATTACACCATAATGATGTTTTTAACGGTCTTGTTCATTGTCCTCAATTGTTATAGTCCTTTAAATTTTGTCACGTCTCTCACAGCTATTCGTCATTGTACTCTTATGTTATAGGAACCTCATACTGCGCTATATGGTACTAATAATGGTCTTAACGCTATTCTAAAAATTATTAACATTTATTGTAAATATATTGACTTCTTTTCTACCCATGCTAGTTTTAAATTTTAATTATATGGGAAATTTTACTTTTGCTTAATTTATTAGAGTGAGATGACAGAGTTCAGGTGTGAATAAAATAAAGTGAAGTGATTAGAATATTAATAATATATATTTAATATAGTTTAACGATAACAACTTAACCGACTTTACAACTTAGCAACTATAACGTCCTCACATCCATCAGAATTACACTCTTTCTGCTTTCACAGTCAAACTCTATCCGTGTTCACAGTTAAACAGTTTCTGCCTTCACAGTTAAACTCTTTCGGACTTTACAGTCAAACTCTTTTTACCTCGCACTCGCATTTCCCCCGTCATATACTCTTCCAAACACTCATTTCCTTTCATCCTAATTCTAAACCTTTCTCATTCGATGCATTTCACCCAAAATTCCTCAGTCGCGATGTTTTCTCAAATGCTTCTCTTTCGCTTCTTAGAAACACTCGAGCACTCTTCACATTTCCCTAAACTCGCATCCACTCGATCGCATTCCTACAATTGTTGCGTTGTTTTGACTCCTATGATTAAACTGTACCTTTTCTTTATGTACTCTAAAGGATTTTCCCTTTACAAACTGTTAATATAATCAGTAACGACATCTGCTATTTCTTTTGTTTTTCGTAAACGTGACTCGCCGGTCGCATCGTGCGAGCAGTTAGTCTACAGAAAGTAGCCATAGTGTTGAGATAAGATAAAACAAAGGTCTATGTTTCTACTGTATAAATTATATCAAAAGTGTATTTCTTTTCTTGTTTAAATAAATCCTAATACAAACAAATAAATAATGGAACCGCTAATGTTTGGTGTTCCGATTCTCGTTTCCAGGAGGGTTCCGGACAGTGGGTCAGCCTCGACTCGGAGCTCGAGATGAGAGGCGCCGAGATCATCGGCACGAAAAAGCCGACCGGCCACTCGCTTCTCATTGACTGCCGCCTGGAGCTTCCGTTCGGTAAGTCAGCATAAACTTCTTCTTCCTCTTTATTGGGTGTAGAAAGCAGTGGTGAAAGCATGTCCTGTCGAATGTAAAGCGTGCGTAACGTATACGTGTCCGCGGACGTAATATCTGTACCCGTGTCACAGATAAATGAATAGAAAATTGAAAGGGTTGATCATGGATCCGTGTGGAACGCGTTTGTACGAATAATTGGAAACCTGTGAATCGATACGACCTTCTTATGCCTTTGAAACGGAGAATACTATGGATAAGCTCTCTGATTTGCATGTGCGTACCGTGTCTCTTGATCTTGATGAGAATTGAAGATGTTGCGTCACAGATCCTTGTTGGATCATTTTCCTTCTTTGATATCTATTGTATCTCGTTCCAATCTGTACGATACAAGTCTACTGTTTGATTTTCTGCGATAGAATGCGTCGAAAATATTCGTTTTTGTTGTTTAAACCGAAATTCAGTAGAAATGGTCAATGATCTATCAGACGCGGTTTGATTTTATTAAATACACCGACTTTTGCTGCACAGACAAATTAGTTTATTTTATTTGACACGGTATCGAGTTTGTTTTACTTTGAGGTAAATGTAAATTATGGATTAAACGTGGAAATTTTAATGTGACGCGTTGCAAATGATTTTCCATAAATGTATTTTATTGCGGTCGTACATGTCATAATATGAAATTCATAGTTGAAATTAGGAAAATACATGAGACGAATCGGTGAAGCAACAAGAGGTCGCTAAAAGTATGTAATGCAATGTTTTCTATTCATTTATCCGCCTTGCCCTCCCCAAAAGAGAACCTTGCGAACCGTCATATGTATCATGGTGCACGCAATATGCGCCATGCTTTTCACGCGTTAACCAAAGAACGGTGACGTAAAACAAGATTAGATTGCTCTAAGATTGTACTGTAGATTGCTCTTTACTGTGCGAGATACCATCGAGCCTACAGCGATTGCCAAAAGGATCACAACAGTCGTTCGTACAAGTGGTCTCAAACTTAAGCCTCGAGAACCGAAACAGAGTATGCAAAACAGTTAGAGTTAACTGATATTGTCACACAGTTGGAAAATATTAATCTATTCTTATTAACGTTTAGCTAATTAGTTATACCATATATTATCAACATATAAATTAATATTCGCTATAGCATCAGTTATTCGATACCAAAATTCAAAACTAATCAACATTAATTGTAATATCAACATTTGATATTCACTAAAATTAAATTAGTCAATGTAAAATTTTCAAACACACTACTATATACAGTCATCATAGTTGTAGCTATGATTATTAATAACCCTACAATTGCTTACCAATGACTAAAACTAATCACTGATTAAACATCTAATTAATATCTCATTAACATTAACCCATTTGCGAAATTAGAATTGCTCCGTAAGAAAACTGTTACGTTAGTACTGAAACGATTCTCAAAAGCAAACAACCCGTACAATCATCGCAGTTTGAGACCGCAGCCCTATAGTCCCACGAAATTGCCGCCAAAAATACCTCGAATCGTCAACGCCAGACGATGTAATCGCCGGAAGCAGGCCGCGGCGTTAAACCGGCGGAAGAAAGAGGTAGACAGAGGTTTAAACGAAGGGAATGGGATGTAACTCGGCCGCGGGGGGGTAGAGAAGGGACTGGACGGGTATGGGTTAGGGATCCGGTGTGCCCGTGGATGCATTGCGGCGGTGAATCCTAAAGGGTCGAGTGAAATTGCCTGGCGGTAACCAGGAGCACTCGTGTAATCGAGGCGATAATGAAATGCCAGCGGATCGCGCCGTTTCACCGTGATCGACGTGGATCTACTTGAGAAAAAATGAAGACAGAACGGTTCTGCCCCCGTGCGTCCTGCGCCATCCCTTCCCCCCACCCCCAACCGCTGCTCGAGTGGTTGGAACTTTTAATTGAGTACGTCTAGAAACTTGTCGAGGCCTTTGGCTTGGCGCCTGCTCGCGTTCGCCGCGCGAGTCACCATAACTTCCGATGGGGACGTCGATGGGACTGACAACGAGGCTTGTTCGGTGTTGTCAACATAGGTTCGCGTTTAAAGTTGGTAATTGTGTGACGTTCGATTGCGTGATAGTTAAGGTTCGTGTTTGCTCATTGTATCGTGCGCTTGATCGAAATTTGGAATTGGTCAGGGAGAGATGCGTGCTTTGAGGAAGCATTAATACCTTGTCGAAGTGAGATCTGGGGAATAATGGAGATTGTCTTTTGGTTGGTAACGCGTTTGCGAGTACTTTTGAGTACATTTATATTCAAAAGTTCTTTTGGAGCGGAAAAAATTATGCGACGAATATTATTTTGTTGGCTGATGCTTCGAATCTGTGTTTAACCCTAAATTCTAATTATGAATCTAAGTATCAAGGAGATCAATTGAATACGAGTGCACTGAAAAGTTGTCTTGGAGTATAAAAAATGATGGGACGAAGGAATATTATTTCATTGGTTGAGACTTCAAAAATCCGTGATTAACCCTAAATTCTAATTGAGGATCTAAGTATTAAGGAGAACTGTTGAATATGAGTGTACTGAAAAGTTCTTTTGGAATATTAAAGAAAATTGCGATGAAGAAATATTATTTCATTGGTTGAAACTTCAAAAATCCGTGTTTAACCCTAAATTCTAATTGAGGATTTAAGTATTAAGGAGAACTGTTGAATACGAGTGTACTGAAAAGTTGTCTTGGAGTATAAAAAATTATGGGACGAAGGAATATTATTTCGTTGGCTGATGCTTCAAATTTGTGTTTGACCCTAAATTCTAATCGGAAAACTAAGTATTAAGAAGAACAGTGATAAGAAAAATGGAATGGTTTCTAATTTGATGTGGATTATGAATTTTCCACCGCATTTACTCCAAAGTAATATAGTTAGCAACATCGCCACTCTATAGTTTCTTTGTGAACTTAAACAGCACTTAATTCTTTCTTAGTTTTAAAACAAGACTTTCGAACAGGACTGTACCGGTCTCACAAGTCCCCCGAATGTGTTGTAATTTCGAAAGTTCGGTACTAAGAAAGCGTACAAGTAGCGAAGACGTATGGTTTGCAAGGGAGGAGAACTCGATAAAGAAAATAGAAAGGGTCTGCGAAGTTTCGTTCCTCTCGGTTAGAACTTCCGCGGCTCTGTTGTAACAATCGTGCCTCGTTCGTTCCTCTCGTTTTTCTGAAAAATTAACGCGAACCGCGGCGAGCGTTTCCGCTACTATGGCCGTTCGCTTTTTCACTTTTCCCCTTTCTTTGGAAAGGAACTTCGAGAACGACTTCTTCAGGTCCCGTGGTATTGAATACACCGTTGCCGTGGAAATTTTCTAACGCGTTGCTGAATTTCTGTGTACGAATATAGTCGTTTTGTTCCGAAATTTATAGCTTTGAAGTAGAGGATGACTACTTAGAAAGCATTGTACCTATTTTTTCGCAAAAGTAGGGTACCATTTGTGACCAGAGCGTCAAAATTTTAGAATTTCCCAAATAACCCCATATTAACTGACGGCGTGCAGTTTGGGACAGTTTTGGACACTCGAAAACCAGCCCACTGAATTGCTTAAAAACCGAAGTTTTAATTATGGTAGCAGCTCTTTACCATCTAAACCTTATAATAAACAGGCAACCTAGTCAAACATAAAATTAACCCTTTTGTGTACCTTCCACCATACCTCAATCCTTAATCTTCAATATCTGCAAGATACTTAAAATTATTAATAATATTATCGATTGTGCAACTTTACTGAACTTAGTTAACTTTAACGTCTCTGTGAGTTCTATACGCTCACTTCCATTGTTCGCTGTAATTAAATTTAAAACCAATCTTAGGTTCTACGATCTCACTACTAGAATCTGTATTTTTGCTAATTCAGTCATTGATAAATTTGACTTTTCTAGTGTCAATGTTTACAACTGTAAAATGACATTATAATCCTCGTAATTTCATCTGTATTAATTCTCTTTCATTCTCCGTGTGTTTTATTGGGCTTGGACCCACTACTTCAATAAATAAATAAGTAATTGTATGAAAATAACGCAATCCGAGATGCAAATTATATGAGACAGTAGTTACAAGGATATTAAAGGGTTAAAAGGGAACGAATAACCGCAGCAAGTTTCCCTTCGATTTCGTTTTCCACGCTTCTTGATCGATATGAAAGCGCAACGTGACTGTGGGACAGAACAGTACAAACTCGTCAATCTGTTCCGTTGATCAACCGCATACGCGACGCAATGCGAGCGACATACATTATGTATGACGGAGGGCGCTGAATAACTGCGGAAAAATGTAAATCCACCTCTGCCACCGGCTAGAACGTAACTGTATAACTGATTTAGAGCAACAGATAACCGGTATTTTTAGAGGGACCGGGCACGCGTTCGGGGACGGTAAACAATTTTAATAGCCGACCGCGCCTCGATGTTCACCTGTGAAAGATGAATATTTTGTATCGACGGTTGGTACGAATAACGGACAGCCGGACATTCTTGCGATTTTTCTTGGATCTAAATCGATTTAACAAGAGTGCTACTTTTACGTTATTTTCGAAATTTTAATATTGATTGTAGTGGATAACAATAATAGGGAGGACTATTAATAAAATCATACGTAATATTTGTTAGTTGTGGTATTACAATAGGTTATGATGAATATTACAGGTACCAAAGTTTATTCGAATAGGACATGTCGTTAAAATAAATATGAATAAAATATGTGTAGGACTGTGATTGAGTGGTTATGATTCTGAAAAAAATATGAAGAGTGCTTGAGTCGAGTGATAGCTAGTGTGAACGTAGGATGTTTGGATTAGAGTGTTTCTAAGGCGAGAAACATGAGCACTTGAGAAAAGTGAGCGACTGAGGAATTTTCGGTGAACGTGACCGACTCTGCATCGAGTGAGAAAGGTTGACAATTAGGAAGAAAGGAAACGAGTGTTTGGAAGAATATATGACGGGGAGAATACGAGTGCAAGGCTGAAAGAAATTGTAAAAGAAATAAAAACGTCGAAGTGGCTAAGTTGAAAACTCGTTTATATACTACTAAGTTATTACTATTAAACTATTTTTAAACATATTATTATCCAAGTACTTCACTTTATTTTACTCATACTTGACTCATATCGTCTCTCTACTGAATAAAAAGTAAGAATTTCCTATATATGTAAAATAAAATAGGTCCCTTAATACCAAAAATTGAATTATTTTTACCACAAATAAATATAGTAGATAAATTTGCAAATCTTGTAAATAGCTACAACAACGAACAAATGATAGAGACAATTCAGTAAGTCATTTGCGTATCTTGTAAATGGCTATAACAACGAATGAAGGATAAAGGCAATTCAATGAATCATTTGCAAATCTTGTAAATAGATTCAACAACGAATAAACGATAGAGACAATTCAGTAAGTCATTTGCATATCTTGTAAATAGCTACAACAACGAACAAACGATAGAGACAATTCAGTAAGTCATTTGCATATCTTGTAAATGGCTATAACAACGAATGAAGGATAAAGGCAATTCAATGAATCATTTGCAAATCTTGTAAATAGCTACAACAACGAACAAATGATAGAGACAATTCAGTAAGTCATTTGCGTATCTTGTAAATGGCTATAACAACGAATGAAGGATAAAGGCAATTCAATGAATCATTTGCAAATCTTGTAAATAGATTCAACAACGAATAAACGATAGAGACAATTCAGTAAGTCATTTGCATATCTTGTAAATAGCTACAACAACGAACAAACGATAGAGACAATTCAGTAAGTCATTTGCATATCTTGTAAATGGCTATAACAACGAATGAAGGATAAAGGCAATTCAATGAATCATTTGCAAATCTTGTAAATAGCTACAACAACGAACAAACGATAGAGGCAATTCAGTAAGTAATTGAAAATTTTGTAAATAGCTACAACAACGAATGCGCGATAGAGGCAATTCGGTGAGAGCGTACGCGTTGAAACGTGGAAAAGATGAAGCCAGTATTAGGATTTTTAAGACGGAATAATTGCTCCCGGGACAGCCTTATAATTAAGGAAAAGACGTTCCCTCCAGGAGTTGGCGGAAATTAATTCTTGAAATTGCCCAGGTAGCCTTCTGCGGCGGCGCTCGTTCTTTTGTACCTCGCGCAGCCTATTTCCCGAACGGTGTGCTGCCCCGGTCTAAGCAATCAAATCCTGGTGAATAATGCCAAGAATCGAATTCCTCTCACGTGAGGCTTTGTTAGGGAGAAATCAAGGGTGGTCAATTTAGCGGTATATCTGAAGCAAAATAAACTCGGGCGAAAAGAGCATCGCAAACAGCATTTCCAGTTTATTTAATTGAATTACATCACCACGCGATAGTATAGATTTTATTGATCTCGCTATTTCATTTAATTTTGATTCCAATTTTTATTTTTCAATTATAATGCTGTCTATAATTTAAAATTCAATTTGATTGAGCGATATTCTACTTTCAATTCTTCTGATCTTCGTTCTTTACGAAATTGGGAAATTCTGAAGTATTCTAGCAATTCAATTTCTTAATTCTCGCAGAAATTTCTTTTTCAATTACAGTGCTACCTGTAATTTAGAATTCAATTCTTCTAATTTTCGTTCTTTTACGAAATTGGAAAATTCTGAAATATTCTAGCCATTCAGTTTCCCAATTCTCGCAAATCTTCATTTTTCAATTACAGTGCTGTCTATAATTTACAATTCAATCCAACTGAGCAATATTTTACTTTAAATGCCTCTAATCTTCGTTCTTTACGAAATTAGGAAATTCTGTAGTATTCTAGCAATTGAATTTCCTAATCCTCGCAGAACTTTCTTTTTCAATTACAGTGCTACCTATAATTTAGAATTCAATCCAACTGAGCATTATTTTACTTTAAATTCCTCTAATCTTCGTTCTTTACGAAATTCTGAAGTATTCTAGCAATTCAGTTTTCTAATTCCCGCAGATCCTTCTTTTTCAATTACAGCGCTACTCATAATTTAGAATTCAATTCAACTCAGCGATATCCTACTATGAATTTCTCTAATCTTCGTTCTTTACGAAATTAGGAAATTCTGTAGTATTCTAGCAATTCAGTTTCCTAATTCCCGCAGATCTTCATTTTTCAATTACAGTGCTGCCTATAATTTACAATTCAATCCAACTGAGCATTATTTTACTTTAAATTCCGCTTTCTTTACGAAATTAGGAAATTCTGTAGTATTCCAGTAATTCAGTTTCCTAATTCTCACAAAACTTTCTTTTCCATTAGTATATCTTCCGTACAAATTGCTATATCTTCACCAAACGATCTACGATAATTCTGTGTTCACCCCCCCCGTTAATGCGTCGCGTATTAAACGCGGAAATACACTTGCCAGTAAAACGGAGTATATTATTGTTTCTAAAAATACCATAAAACGCGGCGGGGTGTAAGCGCACGGTGTTACTGCGAATCGACATACTTTCGGGAAGCAATCATGGCGCTTGCATTCGTCGCGGTGCAATCGTAACTTCGCGACGATATTTCAACTTTCGAGCCGCACGTACCCGATATTTCTGCACGGCGATGTCCTAGCAACAAGTCTAACGTTTTTACGACTTTTGCATAAGACCGTGGCTCTCATCGAACTTTTTATTCCCCTTGGGACGGATAGAGGGTCAGAAGGGGGGTGTGCTTCGTTCGGTTCCTCTCCCCCGGAAGTAGCGTGCTTTCATACATCGCGCGGTCACCGGCACATCAACGATCCATTATTATCGATCCACGACTTCCTCGAAATAGGGTTAACAACATGCCACGATTCAACCGGGGTTTTCTTTCACTGATATCGCCACCATAAATGTAAATTGCAAAAGCCAGCATAGAGTTTATGGAAATATACCGACACGTTTTCCTCAAAAGATTCTTCTGTATGCTAAACAATTCATTTATTTGCACTGGATTGAACCAAATATTAAACTTTCATTTCACTCTTTGAATTTTTAGGCTTTTAATAAGTTTTTAAAGGTTTTTAATATTTACAAATGATTAAAAATGAATTGAGGTGGAGTAGGGGTAATCTTGTAAAAAAGTATTGCATAGAATTATAATTCTTCACCTTTTATGAAGAAATGTTACGCATTTTATAGGATTGATATATTTCGGAAAATTGTAAATAATGAGTGCAGGCGTTTAGAATCGAAATATTCAGAAGCTATAATATTAATTTCACATCAATATCTATTTAAATCGTCGAACAAGCCGCTTGCTAATTAAAATAAATCATTCTGGTCTCAAAGGTACCGTCTCGATTGCTTTATACAAGATTAAAACTAAATTTCCATCCCCGCTTATCAACTCGAAATCACAGCCCCTTGGATCTCCCCGCCACACAGATTCGATCAAAGTCGCTCCACGACAATCAAACGAACAAACAAACCGGGAAGAATGTTCAATCATTTTACATAGCTTCCCCGGAAAAGTTTCGAGGATCCTCCAAACACCATTATATTCATATTGAACGCGCGACGCTTCGATGACTCGTTAAAAAACGAAAAAGTTCCGTCGCGGTCGGCAAACTTTTTTCATCAACGTGCCATTCTAAATTCGGTAAAACGGCACCCGGAACCGGACGCGAGCGGGACCGGGACCGATTCGCGTCCCTGACGAATTTTTCTTCTCTCCCCCTCTCTCTCTCCCCTTGTCTTTCTCTCACTCACTCATTCACTGTCTCTCACTCTCACTTACTCAGTCACTCCTCTCTCCCCCCTCTTTCTATCTCTATCACACTTACTTACTTACTCTCTCATTCTCCTTCTCATTGTCTACTTTCTCTCCCTCTCTTTCTTTCTCTCTATCTCCCTCACTCACTTACTCTCTCATTCTCCCCCTCATTGTCTTCTCTCTCTCCCTCTTTTTCTCTTTCTCTCTATCTCCCTCACTCACTTACTTACTCTCTCATTCGCCCTCTCTCTGTTTTCTCTCTCCCTCTCTTTCTTTTTATCTCCCTCTATCTCTCTTTCTCTCTATCTCCCTCACTCATTTACTTACTGTCTCATTCTCCCTCTCTCTGTCTTCTCTCTCTCGCTCTCTCGCTTTCTCTGTCACTCACTCACTCAATGTCTCTCCCTCTCAAATACTCACTCACTTCTCTTCCTCTTTCCCTTTCTCTCTCCCTCTCTCTCTTCTCTCTCTCGCTCTCTCGCTTTCTCTGTCACTCACTCACTCAATGTCTCTCCCTCTCAAATACTCACTCACTTCTCTTCCTCTTTCCCTTTCTCTCTCCCTCTCTCTCTCTCATTTTCGTCGAAGAACGCGCCTCGGTTGGCAAGCTGGCAGCAGCTTTCTCGACGCAAAGGCGCAAATTATTTTTCGCCACGCGATGCTCCACTTGACCGTGTTGCGAAACGAGGAAAACGAGGCCGTTTATAATAAACCTACCGGCAACGAAAGCTGACGTTTCATCCGGCTCTCTCCTTTTCCCTGTTCCTCGCCCTTCGCACACGCTCCCTTTCTCCCTTTATTCCTTCCCGCTGGCTCTCCACACGTTTCTCTGCCGGCTGCTTGTTCCTCCTGTTTCCCGATCCACGGTTTAATGGGAATTCCGTCGAATGGTGCGCGCTGTTCCACGGGTTTCTTTCTCGTGCCTTTCGCTGGAACGCTGAAACGCCGACGCTCCTTCCTTTTGAATATTAAACCCATCGTCGAGGAGAATTTTAACAAGCGGGAATGCGTAATTTAATTATCGAGTTGTTTCGTTTCTTTCCCCTTTATTTTCTAGAGTTGATAAGTTACGGCTCTCTGTGGAGGTCGCGATGGATTTTGATGGAATGAAACGCATACTTCGAATCAAGGGCTCTAATAAAATTTGCGAATAGTTTGTTGTTGGAATTTTCTGGTCTCTGATTTACAAGCGTATAAAACAGATTTCAAAATTTTCGAGCGCGTAGAATCTACTGAAGCGAAGGATGCAAGGGAGCGAGCGTTGATGGAACTAAAAACGGGATGAAATTAGAAGTTGTAGACGCTCGTTTTGTTGTTTCACAGAGAACTCTGTTGTAGGTGAATCTTGTATTTCAACAGTTTCATGATGCTTGTATTATTTAATTACGTGGACCGTGAAAAAATTCTACTCCCAGTGGAGGTCGCGATGAATTTTGATAGAATGAAAGACATAGTTTGGATCGAGGGTTCTGGTAAAATTGGCGTATAGTTTGTTTTTGGAATTTCGTGGTCTCTAATTTACAAGCGTATAAAACAGATTTCAAAATTTTCGAGCGCGTAGAATCTACTGAAGCGAAGGATGCAAGGGAGCGAGCGTCGATGGAACTAAAAACGGGATGAAATTAGAAGTTGTAGACGCTCGTTTTGTTGTTTCACAGAGAACTCTGTTGTGCTTGTACCTTGTATTTCAACAGTATCGTGATACTCGTATTATCTAATTACGTGGACCGTGAAAAAATTCGACTCGCTCCTCGAATCGCTTCGTGGCTATGCTTCCCCATTGTAAATCAGCACGCGTTACGTCGAGCCGTAGTTTGTATATAATTAGCTTCTACAAATAAAGTAAATTCACTGCACCCTCGTCCGGGTGGATTTGCGAATCCATGTTAATTAAATGTTTGCTGGGCCCCCGGGCTAAGGACCTCAACGACAAATTTATTGCACAACAACCGTTCCCTGTCACGGTGTGCATTAGAGCAGGATTTAGTGCCTAAATCTGCTGACAAAATTGTTACGCGAACTTTGCGCTAAGTTTGCCTTACTAAAACGTGGGATTTAGCGCTGTACAGGGTGTCTCGTTGCAACCGTGTCGTTGGTTTAACATTTTCAATAGATACCCGTTAGAGTTCAGAATTCTTCTCATGTTTGATAGACTGCGAATTTCGATGTAAACTTAAACGTATGCAAATATTCCTATATTACTATTAGGACTTATATAAAAATTTGTTTCCCTCTCTAAATCATCATTGTAATTTCTTTGCATATTAATGGGTCATTACCCGTATAAATAAACAAATAAATAAATAAATATCGATATATTATACTTTATTTAAAATACTTAGCAGATTCTTCCACAAAGAAGGCATTCTATTTTTCTCACATAAATTTCATAGAAATGCATAAAAATGTTGCAGTCCACTCGTGTCCATCCTCCTGGAAATCATCTCTCACATACCTTAATTTATAAAATCAACGTGTCACGTATTCCCCCAACGCATTATTCAACATTTCTGCGAAAGTCAGTTAGTTATTATACGTGTCCACTATATCGTGCATCGCAGTCAGTTTATCTGTTTCCCGTTCTCCGTCTACGATACCACGGAACCGTACGAAGTTTCAACCAGCGAACGCGTGTTAATCAACAACATCGGAACAATCGTATTCGAAGCCACGGTAACCGGAAGTTGTTCCGGTGCACGGTTACTTCGGGCGCTCCGCCGCAGTTTCGATCGCAGTTTTCGAAATCGCTATTCACTTACGAGATCCGTGCAAACGTTCCTCGAATCCTCGCTACCAAGACGGATAAGATCTTTTCTCGCGGAAACAACCGAGGCTAGCCCCCTTCACCCGTTTGTTTCCGTTGTTTCAACCCTTTCTGAACGCCGATCGACTTCTCCCCGTTGCTCGTGCCCCCCACCCCCGTGGAAGATCGACCGGGGTCGCGTTTCGTGATCCTTTTTCTTCGTCTCTCCGCTGCCGCGTCGTTCCGACCCCCTAAAAGAGAGGAGGAATAAGTATCGGAAAATAGATAAAGGGAAGCTTGCCCGATACGATCGAGGCAGCCGAGAGAGTCTGTTTATCGAGGGAAGTATCGGCATGCTCGGGAACGGCTCACCGGGATGAAAAAGTAAGATGGCTATCAGCCGCGATGCAGAGGCTTCGCGCTAAACCGAATGCTTAATCGCATCATCGGCGGGGATAGGTTTGGAGAGTGAAAAATTGCGGGCATAGCGACGCAGAGGAGGACAGAGGGAGAGAGAGAGGGAGAATGAGAGAGTAAGTAAGTGAGAGTGAGAGACAGGGAAAAAATGAGTAAGCGAGTGGGATAGATAGGTAGATAGAGAGGGAGGGAGAGAGAGAGAGAAGTGAGTGAGTAAGTGAGAGAGGGAGAGAGTGAGAGAAAAGTGATTGAGTAAGTGTGTGTGAGAGAGAGAGAGAAGTGATTGAGTAAGTGTATATGTGAGAAAGAGAGTGAATAAGTGAGTAAGTGAGTTAGAGAGATAGATAGATAGATCGATAGAGGGGGGGAGAAGTGAGTAACTAAGTAAGAGTGAGAGACACAATAAGTGAATGAGAGAGTAAGTAAGAGAGAGTGAGTGACAGCAAATAAATGAGTTAGTGAGAGAAATAGAGATAAGGAGAAAGAAAAGTGAGTGAGTAACTGAGAGTGAGAGACAGTGAGTGATAGAGATAAAGATAGAGAGAAAGAGGGAAAGAAAAAGTGAGTGAGTAAGTGAAGTGAGAGACAGTGAGCGAGTGAATGAGTGAGTGTGCGAAAGAGAGAGAAAAGTAGAGAGAGGCGCTCGAAGGAATTTTGATCAGGCTCGGGGGGTTGGGGTTGACAGTTTCGGGGCTGAAACGAGTGGAAGCGCGGCGTGACAAGTTGCTCGAAGGGTTTGGGTTCAGGGCGGAATATCCTGGATTTGCTGCTCGCTTATTTATATTTATTTACTCGCTGACAGGCGGGGGAATTTTTCACGCGTACCTATATTGTTTGCATAATAAATCGCGGTTCGAGTTTTGAATAAAAATTTTCTATTTTGCATGAAAATGGATTTATAGGCCCGGGAATAAATGAATGAATAATTGAAGGGTCTCGCGAGAAAATGGACAACGACAGATTCCGATGTTTGTTAGCGGAGAATACATAAATATGAATCATCTTTCTTTTTGGTCGTTTAACCTCTTTTGGGATCTGAACGAAAATCTGTTGGGTTTAGCGTGCATACAAAACGTTTGTTTAAAATTTGCCGAGCGATCCAGAACACCTTTGATACTGAATTTACAATCAGTTACATAATTCTATTATACTGATACTGTGTCGCGTTTAAGAGAAAGACATTTGTTTAGTACGAGCTCAGCTGTTAATCGTACCGAGGAGAATGTCTAGAAATAAGCGAGACGAAAATAAATCTTGGCAAGTATTTCTTGTCGTATAGATCCCGGGCGATGTATATACGTATACACATACATTATGTAGACAGAGAATTTCTATACGCGATGACCTCTTTCTACCTCTTTCTCGCCGTACGCCACGGAATCGTCGTGCACGTTTGCCGAAGTTCGATCGAAATAAACGCGGGCCGGAATTCTAGCCGCAAATTGAAAGTTCCATTGTTTCTCTGTATCCACCCTTCTCGATTTATTATTGACTCCTAAATTCCGTTTTCGTGCCACCGTGCGCGGCTGCCGCATAAATTATGCAATCGATGCTCTATAACCGGCCGCAAACAAAGGGATAATCGCTTAATGCCACGGTTATTGATATCTCGTTAGAGCGAGGAAAGCGACGAAGCAATCGTTTTCTTACAGGCCAAAGCGTTACGAGAAAATCATTAGACTCGCTGAATTCCTCAAATCATGAAAATCGTCGTTAAATTCGATAAAAATTTGCATTAAATCGGTAAGATCTTAGCGGAGGGGAGATCGTGAAAGGGAAGGAACGAAGCGATTGCTTTCTTACCGGCCAAGGCATTACAAGAAAGTCACCAAATCGTTAGTATCGTTGTTAAATTCGATAAGGATTTTGATTAAATCGGTAAAATCCAAGCGGAGGAAAGATCGCGAAAGGGAAACAACGAAGCGATCGCTTTCTTATAGGTCAAGGCGTTGCAAGAAAGTCACCAGATCGTTAGTATCGTTGTTAAATTCGATAAGGATTTTTATTAAATCGGCAAGTTCCAAGCGGAGGAAAGATCGTGAAAGGGAAAGAACGAAGCGATCGCTTTCTTACAGACCAAGGCGTTGCAAGAAAGTCACCAGATCGTTAGTATCGTCGCTAAATTCGATAAGGATTTTTATGAGATCGGTAAGATCCATGTGGAGGAAAGATCGTGAAAAGGAAAGAACGA
>JAOPTO010002349.1:28251-70657 GCA_033822845.1 Tetrapedia diversipes
GTTACATAGTTCTCTTCTAAGTGACTGAAATTCTCTTCCAACGGTCTTAAAAAATCTTCAAGCTTCAATTACAGAATCTTATGTCCATTCGCTACATTCTAGTTATCATAATCATATATTACAGAATCCATACATTACAAAATCTTAACTACGACTTCACACAACTTGAACTCAACCCACAGATCGAATCTAATCAAAACCAAAGGTACTTCAGCAGATCGATTCATCGAACGATCATGATTGATTCAAGAAATTTCGCATGGCCATGGCAATCGAATACATTTTTCGCACGTTGCACCTCGAACTCGTCCCCCGAGCAGATCTCGTCACACGGAACGATAACGATTCGACCCAATCTCGACGACCCGATACAAAGACAGCGGGGAAAGAGAAACTGGCTGCCAGAACGGGTTGGGAGGGCAGCGGTTTCGAACGTCGAACAGAGACAGCCGCGGTACAGAGAAGACGCTTCCCTCTTCCCCATTGTCTCCGGCTCGCGGAAAGTTTGTCAATATATCGACGGCCAGCTGTTACCGTTCGTCCGACCATTACCAGTGGCCGCTCTTACATTGCATTTATTTCGAGCGATCGATCGCGGCACGCTCCGCAGCTCGAGACGGCCGGGCGCGCACCGGCGGACGAGGAAAGTGCAAAATACTTTGATCCCCGGCTCGAGCACCGGAACGACTGAAGTGCAGCCGGCAGGGGTTTTCTTTTTTTTTCTCTTTCTTTACCTTAAAGAGACGTCCCCGTGCCAGGGTGGAGGACCTCGATGCACTTGGGGCGGGACGGGAGAGGCGAGGAAGGGGCAAGAGGAGAAGGAGGAGGTCTCAAAGAAAAGAACTACTCGCGCTGCCGAGACGCTCTCCTGCTAGGGCTTGACCCTTTTTTTAATTGCATCCAGACCAAAGTTAGAAACAGCGAACGCTGTGCGAACGAGGAGGGACGGTGTGGGCTTGCGAAACAGCGGGGCCGGGCGAGGGGAAAAATAAACGAAAGACCGGGACGACGAGAATGATACACGTTGGAGGAGACAAACCGCGGACTCGTACGTGTCTCTGCTCGGTGTTCGAGGGTTGGAAGGAAACGGTGGAATGCAAAATATGTGGGTCAGGGTCGGCCTCGAGAGCATCGAGTTCGTTTCCTTTTTTTCTCTCTTTCTCTCTTTCTCTATCTATCTATCTATCTATCTATCCATCTATCTATCTAGCTCGCTAGCCTCCTATTTCTCGACTAAATCCATCCCACGCTCAACCTCTTCCCGTTCCTCTTTTGCTCCCTTTTCACCTTCTCGTTTTTGCCTCAAATCCGACTTTAATGGGCTCGTGCCGGCGTATTACACTTCTGATATTATTACCAGAGATTTTTGCGGCCAACCAAGCGGGATTAGGAACCGACCGCCCCCTCGAACGGTCTCCATCGTTTGCGATGGGCTTCCGGTGGCCCTCGCGTCTTTAATGTTCATTAACAGTTCGTTTGCTTAATCGTGTCTGAGGATAAGCCCCGGCGATCATTTTGCCGGATAATTGGAACGTATTAACAGGAGAGCGTAATCTCGGTGCTCCGGTTAGGCTTTGCATTGTTTGGGATCGTTCTGTGTCGCTGGGTTTGTGCAAGATGCTTGTTTCTTGATTGCTGGGCTAACGAAAGGGGTAACGGGTCAGAAAGAGGCCTTGTTGCGGATGTAAACGACGGGAAACGGGTTTTCGAAGGAACTTGCTGCAAAATATTATTAATACGTTTTGTATATATTACTTAGAAATGTAACGTACTGTTGAATATATCGCTAAATGTTTATATTTCGTGACGTTTCTTTGCGGAGGATGAATTTTCAATTTTATAATACTTTTCCCTGTTTCACCTTATTCTTTAATCCTTTTTTCAGTTACTGATCTGTAAACATTTAAATAGAAGGTTAAACATTATTATAGTGCTTCAAGATCTGTGAAAATATAAATAGAAGGTTAAACATTATAGTACTTTCAGAACTGTGAAAATATAAATAGAAGGTTATACATTATAGTACTTTCAGATCTGTGAAAATATAAATGGAAGGTTAAACATTATAGTACTTCGAAATCTGTAAACATTTAAATAGAAGGTTAAACATTATAGTACTTCGAGATCTGTGAAAATATAAATAGAAGGTTATGCATTATAGTACTTCGAGATCTGTGAAAATATAAATAGAAGGTTAAACATTATAGTACTTCGAAATCTGTAAACATTTAAATAGAAGGTTAAACATTATTATAGTGCTTCGAGATCTGTGAAAATATAAATAGAAGGTTATGCATTATAGTACTTCGAGATCTGTGAAAATATAAACAGAAGGTTAAACATTATAGTATTTCGAGATCTGTGAAAATATAAACAGAAGGTTAAATATTATAGTACTTCGAGATCTGTGAAAATATAAATAGAAGGTTAGACATTATTATAATGCTTTGAGATATCTTTAGTTATGCAAGCCACACAAATTTTTGCATAGACCTACTGTTTTTATTAAATGTACGATAATACACTTATCGTGGATGAACGAAGATTAATGGGGGAAAGGTGGTTTGTTTTTTTCGTTTTCCGCTTAAGGGGGTGAGTTTATGTAAGCCAACGCAATCGCGATATTTGATCGTCCCGAAGCATTATGTCTATATACAGGGAGTTCATTTTTCCACGATTTCGTCATTATCTCGCATCTAGGTTTGCGGAACGCTAAGTTTCTTGAATGAGCGTTTTATCGATTCCGTCGAACGACACACGAGCCCGAATGCCAACAATAAAAGTAATATTCGCGTGACTGGGACACATTTCATGGCGCGACACACTCGCGCGACAATATTTCTGCGAAACAGGTTAAATTTACTAAGTAAACTATTAATAATTGCGCGCTAATCCATTAACAAGCTCTTGACTGCTAAGTTAGTTGAATTAACATATCTTCACGCGAATCGCGTGCTTTGAATTTTAATACAAATTTACATACAAGTTTCCATCGCTAATTGCACAACATATACTTGCTTCCTTCAACAAAATCTTGTTTAAAAATTGAATCTATGTTTCGGTTTAACAGCAACGTATCGAGGAAAATATTTTATTACCCTCGAGCTGTTTCCAAATTTACTCGTATCGTTTAAAGTTACTCGAAAGCCAATCGATAGACCGTTGCCGGATCGACAGTGGAAAACTAGGAGAATCGAATAAATCTTGCACGTTCTACTTTCTTGATGTAGATCAAGTCTACCTGATACAAAAGAAAATCAGCCGAATAAATTGGGTCGGCCACGAAAGTGATTCAGATCGAAACCCTTAATAGTCTCGTTAAAAGTTTCACGATAGGGAAACCAGGCTGTACTATTTCATAATTCAACGAGAACACGAAGGGAAAGGTAGAATATGCATCTTTCGTTTATATTTGATCGTGTTCACCTGTACATACGTAGGGTAGTTACTACTTTCTATGGAGCGTACGTAGACACACGTCATTAAGCATTCATTATTAGAATCATAGTTAATTATTAATGTCACGTGAAATGCATAATTCAGTTTATGCATACAGTTATCATGTTCTACATTTGCGCGGCAAATGTTTGCGGTAGTCGTAGAATATTGCTTCGATGACCGTTTCGTATGCTAATTTAAGTAATTACACGTAATTCTCATAGTCGGTAAAATTCAGCAGTAGATCGAGCAAGTAGATGAATTTCTTCTGAAAAGCATATTAAAATAAGCGTTATACAGGTCAAAATTACGACAATGTCCTCGTAAATCTGTTTCAAATGTCTCTCTATTTTATCTAGCTCCCTGTTCACCTTTCGCGAAACATTTCACAACCCTCGAACTATCGAATTTCCATACAACGATTTGTTTTCGGTCCATCGAAGAGGGGTCCAATAAGGGTTGACGGTCTTAAACTTCTGATCGCCAGCGTACACACGCGTAGCTTTCATTTAGGGCTTAACCTTTTGAGTGCTATAGGCGCATATATGCGTCTGACAGAAGTTGCTCGTAGGGTTCGTGGACGCATATATGCATTTGTCAATTTTCGTTTCCTTCACCTTATGACTTTTTCCGTGGCCACACAATTCGGTGTTAACCTTTCAGTGTTTACGAAAGTTACTCGTAGGGACCATGGACGAAAATATGCGTTTGCCAATTTTTTTCGATCTTTCGCTTACTGAAACGCGTAACAATACTACGTCTCCACTTAGGCCAAGAGTATTCAGCGCTCAAAGGGTTAATTCGCTAGTTTTGCCTTCGCCTCTGTCAAATCCATCGAGTTAGAAATAGCCAGTTGCACAAAGTTGCACGTCGACGTTGACAAGACTAGCACGAAGATCTAGCCGGTAAGTTGATGCACCCAGAGATCGTGTATAACGATGTTGTGCGTAGGTTACAGTCGATCCAGCTCCTCCTGTTTGGTCGTTAACCAGAGAAATTTACAGGGTAGTCGGTCAATGTGGTTGCGTAATAAATCGTTCTTAACACTAGATTTACGAGACTCGATCTGACGGGTTTCGGATTTCACGAACAAGATTTTCAAAGGCAATTACTATTATCAGAATAAATTTTTAAGATACAAATCGTATCCATTCAATCACATTCCTAGATGTACCCTAATCTATTTCCCTCTCAGCAGTGCAATTTAAAAATCTGTGCGATGTAGGGTAAGATTGCTCAAGTGGTACCCTTTAATACTTAGCCGACCGAATAGGGAGATCTTCCATTTTTTCCTCAACAGAGCGTTGCAATTGATTCTATTTGTTTTTGTTATTAGTTAGTCTTAAACCAGCACTGTTCATAAATTCTCCAAAGTACAATTTTTAATAAATTCAACACTTGCTCAGGACCAACTAACAGCTAAAGTAAATAGAATAAATGGCACCGCGTTGTTGAGGGAAAAATGGGAGATCTCTCCCAAGAAAAATTCGTATAAAACTTAGGATTTATCAAATAAATATAAATTAAACGTGCAATTCAAAGCTTGTGTTAATATTGTCGTTATTTATTATAACGAAATTAGTAGAACATCTGATTGACTCAAATGTATATTTACTTGTGGTTGTATGCGCTGTGGTTCGTTCAAAATTCAAGTGGTACGACTTGAGCAACCTTAACCTACGTATACCTATTTCTTGATATATGTATATTGCAAATAGATACACAAGAATCGTCCGTAAATCTAGCGTTAAGCTCGCGAATCGGCGCAGCTCGTTCAAGGGTGGATCTCTAAAGAACGACACCGACGGGGCCGTACTTCGTTCAGCCGCGATATTAATAAACCGCTGAAGCGAGCAAGACCGCAGGTCAATTTGCGCGGCTTAGGATGCCGGTGCAGCATATAATTATGGGTTAGGGGCAAATTGAACGGCGACGACGACGATCGTGACTGTCGACGCGGCAATTATCTGCACACTTTTGAGAATGTCAAAGGTGTTGGGTATCGGACTAACACGGTCGCTGCTGCTAAAATGCGGTTGTCTTCTCCGATGGACTGTGTTCTAGGCCTGATTCGCTTTATTCCGATGTTAACCCTTTGCACTCGAGAGGTGACTGTTACTTGTCTAACGATATACTAACTTCCAAAATTTTCAAACTCGAAATATTTAAGATTTATTTAAGATTGATCTGTATTAAACGTTATTTAGTTTAGTTAAGTGATATACTAAAATTTACATATATGACTATTTAATCTCTGAGTCTGACTAATAATCAAAGTAATTAAAGTTTGAAAATCTGCGAAATTATTATTTGGTGACTAACAGTCGATTCTCGAGCGCAAAGGGTTAACTGTTATGTAAGGGTTAACCCAGCAAGCAATCGCGTTGAACAACTGTGTATACTATTATTCTAGAGTATTATTTTTCGAATATAACGGAATCAAAATTATCAGAGTCGAGTCGTTTCTTATTCAGACTTTAGTTTTTGCAGATGTGAATGTATCGCTGATAAGGCAAGGAATTTCTGACAAAAGATAGTTCATTAACAGTAGAACTACCGATAATTAAAGTGTAGGTATTTATTTGCACGGAAGATCTCAAATTGAAAATTACATGAAAAAGTACCGAATACGTAGAAAACAAATCTTTATTTATATGTTCTGCGGAAACTCATTGTAAATTTTGAAAACTTTACCACAGTAAATTTATAAGGTTGCTACGAGTAATCAACAATTGGTCATTTTAACTGGTTTAGTAGTTCTAATGTTAATCGATGAACAAGATAACACTTCGAGTCCCACGTTATCTACATCCAGACACAATAATTTCTACACATGGAAAATTACAATTCTTCCTTTTAAAATCAATTTAAACCGAAATTATTAAAGATTAGCTTCGCTCCCGAAGAGAATCTCATGTTCAGCTAGCAGCAGCGAACGCGTTAGCCTCTAATTACACAAAGAAGCTGTAGCTACCCTGACGTTTGACATATTCAATGAATCATATCCTCAAATAATCAATTAATATAATTCTCCCGTCTAAAATCAATTTAAACCGAAATTATTAAAAATTAATTTTGCTCCTGAAGAGAACCACACGTTCAGCTAGCAGCAGCGAACGCGTTAGCCTCTAATTACACAAAGAAGCTGTAGCTACCCTGACGTTTGACATATTCAATGAATCATATCCTCAAATAATCAATTAATATAATTCTCCCGTCTAAAATCAATTTAAACCGAAATTATTAAAAATTAATTTTGCTCCTGAAGAGAACCACACGTTCAGCTAGCAGCAGCGAACGCGTTAGCCTCTAATTACACAAAGAAGTTGTAGCTACCCTGACGTTTGACATATTCAATGAATCATATCCTCAAATAATCAATTAATACAATTCTCCCGTCTAAAATCAATTTAAACCGAAATTATTAAAAATTAACTTTGCTCCTGGAGAGAACCACACGTTCAGTTAGCAGCAATGAACGCATTAGCCTCTAATTACACAAAGAAGCTGTAGCTTACCCTGACGTTTGGCACATTCGATGAATCAAACCCCCGAATAATTAACCCAGGTATCCTAATGCAGTACAGAGTGCCGTGTCGCATCCTGAGCCGCGAAGCGTAATTAGTCGATGATTAATACTCTAGCGGACGATTCGAAGGAATTTCTCGGGCCGGGGCCAACTTTCAAGCAACGTGTACCTGTAACAGCCACGAGGAGCCGCGCGTAATGCACGAAGAAACGCGTGACACGGGTTTCCTTTTAAGATCAACCGCGTTATTATCGGTGGGACGAGAAAAGCTCGGTTTTTCTTCGATGCCTGCTGTAACCTCGTTAGAGTACGTACCTACGGGTAGCGTCGCATCCGTGAATGGTAGATACGCGAAACGAACGCGAGAGGACGAAGGAGGGCGACCTCCTCCTCCTCCTCTTCCTCCTTTCTTTCCTCGTTCGAGTGCCTACAGTTTCGAGACGGGAATGAGAAAAAGAACAAAAAAAAAAAAAAGAAAAAAACGAAACCTCGTAATCGACTAGAGCGGATTAGAGACGCTAGAGACACTAGAGACACCCGCGATTAACCATTTTCCCCACCGATGTCTATCTTTCCGAAAGACCCCGAGAACACGGAGGCGGCGGATCTGCAGAGGAAGCTGGAAATGCTGAACAACATGATGGACCAGGAAGCACGAGCCGAACAGGCACGACGACAGATATTGTACAATATAGGCCATTGTAAGTACCCGCCAAGTCACCGTTTTTAAGTGGCTGCTGTTTTATTCGAACAATCTGTCTTTCTTTCTCTTTCTCTCTCTCTCTATCTATCTATTTCTCTATTTCTATCTGTGTTGTGTCTTTCCGTTCCTATTCTCTTTATCTGTGTTTCCGTTCCTCTCTATCTGTGTGTGTGTGACACGAGAGGAACGGCCACCGATCAATCGTTACACTCGACGCGATTCACTCGCCGCTAATTTCGTTTCCCTTTTCGACGGTGCATCGCGCCGTACGGGTCGCAGAATGTTTGCCGATGCTATCGCGTTGCGCGCGATTAAATTATCATTACGATTCTGTTTCGGTGAATTATTGATACGCACGGACAACGCTGTGGAATATTTATGATCTCGCGCTTATCGATCATTGTGCCCGCTCCAATTTTTGCTGCTGCCCCGACGCGTCGCGACTTCGACGTACCACGAGCACGAAAAATATTCGCGCGACCATTTATTTTTGTATTTAAATGCTTAACCCTTTCACTCTTGTCTAGATATATTTATCCCAAGTATTGATCGAAAAATTCTAATTTTTATAAAATATATTGGTGTAACATTAGGATGGGATATTTTAGTAGTATCATGTATTTACTATGTATTCGACAAGTAATTACATCTAGAAAAAGCGATATTAACTAAAAGAATAGTTTCAAGTAAACCCATTATTTTTTTCTAAAACAAAAATTTTTTAAATCAGGAATGAAAGGGTTAAAGCGTGAATGTGAAAGTTTTAGAAAGTATCTGAAATGAAATAAATATTTTGTTGAAGTATTAAGATGTCAGTGGTTAAACGTACTCTTTCAGTTATTTGTTTGAGAAACGCGCGATGTCGCTCTTCGTTTGAATTTATAATTGAATACGTGCTTTCCTTCAATTCGTCGCGGTGAAAGTGGTAATTTTTGTTATGAAACATTATCAGTTTCGGGATGAAATCAATGCAGCAAGAAAAAACGTGTGTTTCGGTGTGTTCTGTTTTGAAATACGTACATTTGCATACTTCACGCGGAGTACAACACATTAGTTAACGCTGTTTCAGTAAATTTCATGCGTAAGCGTAATTGCAGCTTCAAGCGGATGCATTCGTACTGCCGTATCGATTTCGTAGCAATCATTTCGCAGCAGCTTATGATTATCAGAAGCTACATTCGCGCAAACGCTATCCTCGGTTAGCGCAGTAAAAAAGGGTATGTACGCTGCCAGCTTTTCGTGTAAAAATCGATTCGAGCGTCATGCTAGTTTCCTTTTTCCTTTATCATTGATCACCGACTGTAACACTACTTTATGTAATCACAAATAAGGTATAGAATAGATATAATATCCTATGGAACTTCGTATCCGACAATCTGAAATATCGATCAGAGATTGAAGATTTTTGTATTTACATAACGATTCAAAGTGGCAGCTTCGAAAGGAATACCTTTTGTATTTCATACATTTCTATTTTATTGCTGATTTCAATTGTAAAATAATATTCTGACGTTCAACTCCAATTCTCAACTTTTTGATAGAATCAAATGGAACCTCGTAAAGTTAAAGAAGAGGTTTTGAATTAATTTCTATTCATAATTTAAACGTATCGAAGCGTATGTATTAAACGGAGAGATAGGAATTGAGATTCGAGATTGATTTTCTTTCTTCCTACGTATTATTAACCCCTTGCCTTACGATTTAATTTCCAACTGTGCATGCCAAAAACGACACCAAGGTCGGTCGCACGCAGGGACATACACAGCTTAGCTGAGCGTTCGAAACTGTACAAATCGCAAACTTCCTATGATTTGTATATACACGTGCGCGGTACAATTAACTTTGCAAGATGTTTGATAAATAATTACAATTAGTTGATTATTACAGAAAAAAAAAGTTTGGTTTGTTTATGTTTGATCCTCTGAGGCGTCTTATTCATGTTTGGCTCGATAGACTTACGACACCTCTGAGGTGTCGTTGTAAGCTAAGGGGTTAAAAACTAACATTATTCACGATACATAATCGATTAAACGTTAATAGGATCAATTAAAGTTTAATTAAATGTCAGCTTCAATGAGTATCTTCTCACATCTGTTAACCATTTCATCAAGAAATATAAATATTGATCCAATAACAATCAAAGTATGCTTATCATGTTAAATTGATTACAAATAACACGTTTTCACATACATATAATTAAAAAAAAAAATGAGGAATTTAGAGTTAGGAAGGGTTAATTTTATTCATGAATAGGTCTTCGATCACAGGTTACAATCGATTAAATATTTTTCTAAAATCGGTATTTCAGATTGTCGAACTCAAACTCCCACCGGATGTTAAATATACTGTATTCTCTTCCTCGTTTGCGTTTCCGTCCAGCAAGCAAGGCACGAAACGCCATCTCCGTTGGTGATTATCGACCATCGGTAACTTACCTCTCAAAAATTGCGATCCATCGATCGAAATAAAGCCTATCGTCTCCTACATCTCTGGCATGAGACATTTTCTTCCTTCCGTTTTCTGCGTGTCAACGAATTCAGTTCCTCTCGCTGTTTCCACCCTCTTCATCGCGCGCCATTTCATCCTCCTCGTCGCTCCCTGAAATTCCAAGCTGAACCGGGGATACGTTTACCCGTGACATCGACGATCAAATCGCACGAACACAGACCGTTCCTCTGTTTCCCGTTGTAGCACCCGTTTCAATCACTCGGATTCGTCCAATATCGACCAATTCCTTTCTCGTCGCGTCGCCTGTAAAAATCGTCGCGAACGGAACACGACATTGGGCCACGCGAATGAAAGTCACGCGCGACTACGTTTCGTTTCCTCGAGGAAAACGGTCACAGGAAAAGGGAAACTCATCGCGGTTCGTTTCTTCGTCGTTTTCTGTCGAAACGTCGCGCGATTAGTTAGGATTACTTACGATTTTTCAGCAGGCTTGTTATTTCTTTGCTTTTGAACACTCGTTCACGCGCATTCGTACATGCGATCGTTCGATTTCAGTGTGATTCTTTGGCTTCGAACGTGTTTTTAGTTAAGAGAGTGGTTTCAGTTGAATTGCACAAACGTTTTAGCGAGAAAGCTCAAACTGAATTTACGTTACTGTTTGCGTTTGAAACTTCTTTCGTTTTCATCCGTCGAACGACACGATTCTTCATGAGTGATTCGTTGCTGCGTGGTTAACGTTCAATTCGAATGATTGCCTTTCAGCTGGCTACTCGGAGGATTCGGACTACACGTCGGACCTGAATTATCCGGTAGGAGGGCAGGGTGCGAACAGCTCGGCCTCGCAGTTCCGTACCGCTGCCAACCAATTGGCTACTCCTCAAAGATCCCTCGAGACCTCGAGGGAAAACAGCTACGAGAGGGACGATCATCAGGTACCATGGGAAGATCGATAACCCGTTATCTGTATATTTATTAACACTTAACTAACCGAACGGGGAGATCTCCCATTTTTCCACGAAAAGGGCACTGTGATTGATTCTAGTTAGTCTTGAACTAGTATTGTTCGAAGCTTATCAAATGCATTTTTTATTTTTCCAAAGTACAATTTTTAATAAGTTCTTAATACGCGATGGACATTGTCCGGTTAGGTATGGCACTGTACAGTTAATTAAATACCATAGGAAGAAAGATACCACTCCGTTATCTGTTAATCGGAGATTGTAACGCAGAGGATAAAGTAACGGAGAATATAGGCGGAATATTAGATATTTTTCTGGCGGATAAAATATGAGAGAAATTCGAACCATGACAATGTATTTTAATACTTAGCCAACCAAATGGGGAGATTTCCCATATTTTCCTCAACAAAGCGCTAGCGTTAATTCTATTTACTTTTGTTACTAGTTAGTCTCAAACTAGTGTTGTTCACAGTTCGTCAAATGCATTTTTTATTTTTCCAAAGTATAATTTTTAATAAGTTCTTAATACGCGATGGACAGTGTCCTATTAGGTGTGGCACCGTGCGGTTAGCTAAATGTTAACACTAGGTTTACGGAACCGGTCAATTTCACGGATTTCTTGACTTCATGAATAAAATTTGCAAAAATAATTACTATTATTCCCAACAATTTTTGCTGAGTTTTATTGATGAAGCGACACAAATATACCCAAATCTCTCAATTCTACAATTTCAAATTATTTTTGATACCCTATTCCTTAATATATGAATATTAGAAGTAGATGTACAAAAAATGTCCGTAAATCTATTGTTAATAGGCTGCCGGTCGGTGAAGTGTTAATTACCGAGTTTCGAAATCAATCAACACAGGCTTTTTAACCTTTAATCGAGGCTGAAACGAAGTTCTTTCGCACAAAAGTATCGGATCGCTGTTAATTGCTTTTTCAATATTAAACAAGAATCTCGTTGAGTTTAAGAAATTTCATTAAACTATTCATAAGCGTCTTTTTGCTTTACGATTAATGTTAGATAAATTTTTGTTTAGTCGATTGAAGCTGAAAAGAATTCTTTATGAGATTATTTCTTAAAGATCGATTTATAACAGTAATGTAAATCTCGTAGCCATTGACAGAAGAGAATTTTGCTGCAAATGCAGTAGAGACTTCCGTGTTCGAGTCCCTATTATCCGAATAATTTTTCAAGTAGCTACTTATATTAAATAATTTACGTGGTTTAGTAATCAAAAAGATACAAAATCCTCAAATATTGAAACAATCGTCAATGTCGTTAACTTCCATTTTTAAATAAATACAATTCGATCCAGAAAAAGCTGATTATTCTATTACCTCAAAATTCTTCCACTTTGCGATCATTTTGGTCTTTTTATTAGTTTAGATACAGAATTCTCCACTGCATAAGTACAAATTAATATCTTCTAGCATTCATGTGTTTATCGTTATTTATTTACATCAGAGCACGAACGAATTAACAAATGAGATGTCTACCGTCAAAACTAATATTCCTCTGAATAAAGGCATTTTCGAAATACACGGAATACCGATTTATTTAGGATTAATTTTAGAATAGGACTTCAGCTGTAGTTTCTCCTAGAACGGTATTTCGTTAATTACGTTTGCTATCAGATTCCAGCCACAGTCGGAGGAAGGCTGGGTCGGAGTCATTACGGAGGATACGGCGGAACCAGCCACAGTCCACGATATGACGAACCGTACCCCGAAGAAGGTCCGCCTCAAAGGTACTCTCAGTCTCAACACGCTTCAGAATCTTCCGAGCCACTCTTCTACAATAGTAGACCAAGACACTATAAGGAATACAGGTATTTGACATTTTAAACACGATATACACACCAGACATATAGAGTATCACACTGTGCACCCAGAAAATAACAGTTGTAAACAGCTGTTACAGCGATACTTTCTACTTTAAAATGACTTCGAACGACATTACTCGCGACACAACTACCACTAGTTCTCTTCTTCTTTCTCTGCTTTTACTACTTCCAATTCTTACCTTCTTCTTCTTTTTTCTCTTTCTCTGCTGCTGCATTGATAATAAAATTAAAGTTACTTTTAAATAGCTGTAATTGGGTATAAAGTGATGAGAATTGACAGGGTCGTGCAGTGAAAAATTATTTAACATTCTATAATATTTATAAATAAAACATTACGTTAGGTTGGTGCATATGAAGTTACCTATTCTCTTACTTAATTAATTTATTCTAGTCAGTTCGTGTGATCCTTATTTGTTTGTAGATTCCATAGTTTTAACACTAGAACTACCAGAGCTATCAAAATGACCAATTGGTATATTATTCATAGCAGCCTTGTAAATTCATTGTGGTGAAGCTTTCAAAATTTACTATGATTTTCTGTAGAAAGTGTAAATAAAGATTTGTTTTCCATGTATTCAATATCTTTTCATGTAATTCTCAATTTGATCTCTTCCATGCAAATAAGTACACTATAATTGTTGGTAGTTCTAGGTTTTTTCTTTGTTGTACACAAATGAACTATTAAGTTATCCCAGACCAGCAATTTCCTATATGCCAACCTGATGAAATATTAAAATTCAATCGGGAAGCAACTTGCACGACCCTGACTGCAAATCACGTGGCGTTAGAAAGAAACAAAAAAAAAAAACGTTTATTGTTTTTCTCTGCCTGATTTAGACGACGGAAGCACACGTGGGATTACGAGGACAGGTACGAAACAAGTACCCCGGCTCTGTCTCGTGAGAAAATTCTACGAATTTTCATCGCATAACTCGCATCTCTGAACTTTAGACAACACGAATTCATTTAGCATCTGTTTCATTAGCGTGTTCATCGTTATAACTCGATCCTCTGTCTTAGAGCACCGTCGAAGTGTCGTAGCTTTTACGAGAACGTTGCACACTAGTCAAACACAGATAGTTCATCGTAAAACAGAACATTTACTCGTACCATCGCTTAGTTTCTCGCAATATCTCTCAGATCAACACGGGACACTTACTCTGTATTTGTTCGTTAAATCACGAATCCTTAGCATTTCGTTTCGTTAAGAAAATTGTCGAACTAATAGAACAAGTCCCAACATGTTTAGGATAGATCTCGAAGGTAGTAAAGAGGATTCACCTAAATCACTGGTCAAAAGTTTGGAAACGTACAAAAGATAATTTGTGTTTCCAAATTTCTTCAAAACAATTCTTTTCTTTTAAACGTAACCATCAATCTGATCCCTTCGTTATACATAAAAGTGTATTAATCGTCGGTAATTTTGATGTTCGACAGAGTATTCCATTTTCGTGGAAAAATTTTCAACAAATTTTAATCACAAGAATTTTGCAGTAATCAATTTCGAATCAAGAAAGATCTAAAACTATGTAGAAACATAAGTATCGGTCTCCTTTAAGAGTTCAAGTCAAAGATCCATAAAAATCCAGAAAACAGCGATGATTCAGGTTGATGAAAGAAAAATGAGCAACGACTTCAACGTAGGTGCGAACAGCAGAGGCATTTCCAAACTTTTGATCGGTACTCTAAACTACGTCACGATAGTTTGGTGTTTAACGGATGAGAGGGTGAGTGCACCGAGCATCCACAGGTAGCTGCATGGTCCGATTAGTAGCGGGTGGATCGTATGGAAATGTCTTTAACCAGGCCGAGCGAACGTCGTCATTTAACGCGGGTCATCTCATATCCGCTTTTATCTCCCCTATCCGATTCACCGTGACCTTGTCTCATCGTCCGTCCCGTGATTTCAGCCAAGATGGTTGGTACAGCGAGGGTTACGACTATCACGGCACGAGAGTCGACGAAACGAGGATCTACAGCGATACAGAGTACTATCCGAGTACCACAACGAGCACTTCCAAACGAAGAGGTAAGATACAGCCGAACGTGCCCTGCTCGCGTATTCCGCTGGTTTTCGGCCAGCAAACAGCGTATATGTTGCTGCTTTCAACGCAACGAGATATACCGGGTGTTTGTGAAATTTTTTCGTGACAATAAAGTCTGAAAGTTCTATCAAAGAACTGTAATATAATAAAATATAAAATGTTAATCATGTATTATTCCATAATAGATTGGCTATATAACATATTATTTATTCCAATTTATTTTATTATATTTAGTTTATTATAATTATATTTTTAGTATCTTTATTGTAAATCCAATGCTGTAAAATAAACATACAAATTATAAATAATGTATTATTACATAATAGATTGTATTTATACTATATATTGTAATTGGTTTAATAAATTGTATTATTAGGTCTATGCACAGGTTTTCATCGTTTATAAATTGTTATATACTATAATTGATATTGGTACAGAAAGTTACTGTCTAGAAAATGTTAAAATATAGTATAGTTGAAAATAATCGTTTATAGACATAAGATATTGTATCTTAATGAAAAACGTTCCAAACTTCTGCATAGACATAATATGCGCCGTGATTTCGGAGACACCCTGTGTACAACGTATACGTATTGCATGCGACATTGAATAAATGAGATCGTAACCGTGGTTGTTTCTACATCTATGCAGCCCCTCACAGACGACCGTCATTGGAAAGACAGATGACTCTGTACGATGATCATTCTTATTACACCGATGGATACAGCAGCGACGGGAGAGTGGGGAAAATGAGCGCCACGTATCCGGAATGCCAAACGGACATTAGGTACAATGAGTATTACGATAGCACCACAGGATACGGCTATCAAGATGAAAGGTGGGTGTTGCAAATATTGTCCTTATCTTTACGCGTAATGGGAGATACAATAACATTGAATGTATTAAGGAAAGGAACGTTAGATAGCTATTCCTTATCTTCAAATTGAGCAAATAATATGGTTGCATTTAACCCTTTTAATGCCTTAAAGCTGATATATTGACTTTCCACGTTTAAACGTGTAACGATGTTTTCATGTTTGATAAAAGTTTGATCTTCAAAGTCACACGGTTTTCAAGGTATTTCTAAGCGGTACTGGAGAATCTTATAAGGTACTGAAGGGGTTAATCTGAAGTATCCCATAAAATAGATCGAATTATTAAATTTTGTATCTAATCTAACGGCAACCTGATCTGGTTTAATTATTTTCCTGCTTAACGTTGCCAGGTACGGTCAAGACGACGAAGACAGACAATGGGACAGCGGAGGGAACTGGTACCTAGGAACTAGTACCTATTACGAGAACAAACGGAACAGAAAAACGCTTCCGCAGAGGCCTGCATCCAGTATCGGTATTCATCGACCCGATTACAGACCAACAGTTACCAGACAACGCAGTTACGAGTCGGAGGAACACAACTACAGGTATTACACATCTGCCACTTTTTCTTTTTCCCCCATCGATGCGATCGAATTAATCAGAGTTGGAGGATAACGCGAAAAAATCGAATCTGTTTTTACAGTGGCCATAGCACTCGTCGTCGGAAACCGCTTCAACCGCAGCAACGGCCATCGTCGCAGCAAGAGGGTACAGGGAAGAAGCTACCCCCGACACCGACGAAGCCGAGCAACGTCATTATCAGCCGTAAGCTTACCTCCTTACCTGCCACACCGAGCAGGCAACTGCCAAAAACCAGAACTCCCTCGGAGGAGAGCTACTACAAGTCTGACTACAACGAGGACTATAATTACGCTTATCGCAGCCAAGATAATTTACCTCAGGATACCTACATTGACAGTATATACAGCGAGCAGAGCGGTTACGACCAGATGCACGCGCCTAGCAAAACTCAATACCCCGAGGACAGCCAGTACGGGTCGTCCGGTTACGCGCCCCAGGTCGACGACCAGTATAGTCGTACGTACCAAGAGCCACCCCCTGCGCAGGATACGTACGATCAGACGTATCTGCAAAACTCGTACAAGGACGAGTATCAGAAGCCTTACGTGCAACAGAACACTCAGGTCTATCAGGATACGTATCAGGACATGACATATCCGAACGCGAGCCAACCGAATGATCAATACACTAGCCAACCGAACGATCAATACAGGAAAACGAGCAGGGACATGATAATAGACGACAATTACCCGGTGATGGGTTACGATCAGAACAACGTGCAGTATCAGGATAGGAAGAAGGTGCCTACCTACAAAGAGGACACGTATCAACAAGAGCAATACGACGGCTATGGGGTCTCCGTGCCGTCCAGCGTGTACGACCAAAACAACGTGACGAACACATACAATCAGTATCAACAAGAGCAATACGATTCTCAGTACAATATAAACACGTCGACCGGCTATCAGAAGGCTTATCCGGACGAGTATAACCAGCAAACGTACAACACAGAAGCCTACAGCCAAGAGACTTACAATCAGGAGGCGTACGTTCAGGATACGTACAATCAGGGGACGTACAACCAAGAGACGTATCGGGATACGTACAATCAGGATACGTATAATCAGGAGGCATACAGTCAGGAGACTTACCCTCAGGACACCTACAACCAGCAAGACACGTACAATCAGATGCCTATCACGTCACAGAGTAATTACGACGGCACGTACGGTAAGCCGCAGAAGGATTACGTTGACTACCAAACGCCGTACAGCAAAGAGGAAACTGTTAGCATGACGTACAAGAACGACCGTCAGGATCAGTACCAAGATTACCAGGACCAGTACGAAGGGTCTTATCATGACTCGTACCAGGGATCTTTCGAGGAGCGTTACAAAGAGAGTCCAGTTGCCAGCACGGAGAGGAGATCGAGCGAAGTCCCAGAATTGTCGGTGACCACGCCGAGAGGCCAGACCAGACCGAACGGCTATCAGTCGAGCGAGTCCGATTACTACTTTACCTCCCAGGAGAGCCAAGACGTGTCGTCAACCGGTCTGACCAGAAGGAAGAAGATCGAGAAACGCGAGCCTAGCCCGCTGGTCCAACAAAACACCGACTCCTTAGAGTCTAGAGATGACGAGCTGAAGGAGTCGATCGAAACTGCCGTGAGTTCAATTAGCAGCATCACGCAGATGAAAGGAATCAGCGACTATTCGACAGCTGCTGACTCCAGCCCGGCTGCCCCTACTTTGATCGAAACCCCGCAAAGTGCGGTGCAGCCCGCGACGACGATGGTCAATCACGTGACGGTAAACCACGTGCCGACCAGCATGACGGTGACAGCTATGATCCACACGGCGGCTAACGGAAAACGGTTGACGAGAACGGACTCGTATCAGGAGGAGGTCCTGGAAGACGAGGAGTATCCAGAGATCATACCGAAGGAGCCACAGAGGAAGGACTCGCAGCTGTCGCATCACAGTCAGCTCAGCCAGCATTCCTCGCAGCACAGCCAGCACTCTCAGAAACCGAAGCTGACCAGAGGCGACTCGTACGCCTCCGATCACTTCCCCGAGGAATCGTATAGCAGAAAGAGCTCGTACGCGCAGTCGACGAGGAAGGACTCTTTCACGTCGACCACGCAAGAGAGCTTCAAACCGCCTCTCACGAGAACGGACTCGTACCAGAAGGGAGGAAGCTACGGGCAGAACTTCAATGCTCCGCAGCCTATTTCGAGGGCCGAGAGCTATCAAAGGGGATACTTCAAGGACCAAGAGTCTATAGAGGAGCCGGAGGTCAGCTTGAGCAATGCGGTGAACGACGATTACAAGATGAGGGACGAGTCTCTCGAAAGGTAATTACGACGGACGTCATGCTTAGAAGCATGTTTTAATAAAGGGAACTGACAAATTGCTTGCTTTCCGAAGGTACGAGCGAGGCGATGAAGCGATGCTTCGTGACTCTCGAGAGGACTCGTTGGTGGACACGTACAAAACTACACCGCCGATGTCGCACACTGATAGTCCACATGGTACGTAAGACTAAGTTTTCGAATCGTTGTTCGTTCGTTTTCGTATACAGGCGGGAGAGGTTGTGTATTAATGGTTTCGTTCGTTAACTTGCAGGAAGTATAACGAAACAAGCATCTTTGGAAGAAAGTGTTCAAATGGATACTCCTCCGAGGAGTCCACCGGAACCACCTCCGGACAAGGAGCTGCTCGAGATGGTCAATGCCGCACCGGTGCCTACGCAATTGAAAGAACGACCGGAAATGACGTCGAGGCAACGGTGGCATTGGGCGTACAACCAAATCGTGATGCAGCTGCGGGTAAGTAATATAATAAGAAATACTCTAAGATTAATAGCTTTAGTTAATTGAATTTCCATTCAGGTATTCAGAACTAATACCACCACATGATAAAGTATCCTACTATTCTTTACATTATCGATTAGTATCGAAAGGCATTGATGTTTTAATCAAAGTAATTAGAAACTTTTACATGTATAGCATACCAATACTAAGGCATTGTAAAGTAGCTATAATGAAATATTCCACTGCTTTTTACATTATCGGTTAATATCGAAAGACATTCAGGTATTAATCAGAATAATTATAAATTTTAATAAGCGTAACATACCAATATTAAGACATTCTAAAGTAGCCATAATAAAATATTTCACTGTTTCCTACATTATAAATTAATATTGGAAAGCATTTATTTTTTAATCAGAATGATTAGAAATTTTAATAAATGTAGCATACAAATATTAAGGCATTGTAAAGTTGCCATAATGAAATATTTCACTGTTTCGTACATTATGAATTAGTATTGAAAGACATTTACTGTTTAATCAGAATGATTAGAAATTTTAATAAGCATAGCATACCAATGCAAAGGCATTGTAAAGTCGCTACGTAAATAGACGCAAAGACCTCGAATGAAATTAGAATAACTTTCCGTTTCATCGGGACGTCAGTCAACGACCTCCGTGGCGACCTTCCGAAAAATGCGGCGCCCGATGCCAGCAACCCGCATTTTTTCACCAGGCCTTCGCTCGTTTACAACGGTGGCCTTGTCAGCCATTACCTTCACCGATGTATCGATTTGTCACGTACGCTTGTCAATCTCGAGACTGCATCTACGGGTTCTGGTGCTTTATCACCTGTGTAACCAGTGTCACGTGTCGTTGATTGGAAGGTTGCCACGAGTGCGTTGATCCTTGTCAATGGTTCAATGGGTAACGAAAGGTCATAGACCAGCTGTACAAGTCGTACAATATAGGTGATCTACGATCCAGAAACGAACGGAAACTTTAATCTTTAAAAGCGAAATATGAACGAAATTGAGAATATATAAGCTAGTAATATTACGTTATCAACGCATATTAAAAATGTTATTTAATCCACTAAAGATCGACACAACTATACAATATTAATGTCACATTTTATTTACAACTTTTGTTCGGTTAATCTATGTATTTTTTTTACGAAAAAAGATTCTAGGGATTTATTAAATAATTTTGCGTACTCAAAATATCAGAAAGCAGAATTCAGTAATTCAAGTAAATCTGAAAGGATTGTAAATGTGATGCTTAACACTTGATTTACGGAAATTTCTTGTGCATCTATTTCTAATATACATGTATTAAGAAATAAGTATACATCATGCAGAATTTGAAACTCCAGAGCTGACAGAGAAATAGATTAGGGTATATTGGTATCAATCCATTGATAAAAGTCAATAAAAATTATTAGGGATAATAGTAATTGTTTTTGCAAATTTTACTCGTGAAATCTGAAACCCGTAAACCTAGTGTTAATGGATCAAATTAACGAACTTCATACAATTTAAAGTTTACGCAAATTGTCTCTGGGTGCAATTACTTTCGTAAATTTCATCGCAACAAAGTACAACAGAGTAAAAGCTTCATCGGCCGCGCGTTAAGCATTAATCGTCGCGCATTACGCACGACCCAGAAACTGGAAGTGCACGGACGCATAAATTAAAAACCATACGTCGCGGTATCGCATTGGACACAGACACTCGCGTTGTTATCTGCGTTGCGTCGTTGTAAACGTACGATGAATGTTCTATCGTCAACCTTCGGGAAGAAATACGAGATTAAGTCCACGCGAACGACCGATCGTAACTGTCGCGTTGAACCGACGACAGTCTCGATCGAATGCGATTATTCGACGAGTTCTCCGGAAACGAGCAAAAGGGAAGCGAAACAGAGGGGCGGAGGAAAAAAAGAGGAGGGACGGAAAAAGTTTGTAAATCGAATCTCCGGCTGAGTGTGCCTGCGTTTATCGGCCGCCTCGTCACCTTTTGAAATACGTCAGGGCGTCGGATTAACAGGCTGCGACACGAAACTTCCATTAACGCAGCCTTGTCGCCCAATCGTGGCGCCCTAAGTACGCACCTGGTGAGCCCCTGGGAGCCGCTCCAGTCGATATACACTAGCGAACATAAGTTTAAGACAAGGAAACGGTGTAAAGTGTAGTTCGATGGTGTGCAAACATTTATGCCTAACTTATCATTAATGATCGTTCAATAATTGCAGGGTTTACCGTGATCTGTATGAACTGTTTAGATCACTTTCAACGAATTACCATTCATACACTTATAAGAAAAAATAATTTCAGAATAAAAAACATAAATAAAGTTTTGAGAGTATACATGTGTTGAATGAAAATGAAATAGCAGAAAAGAAACACACAAAATGACAACTACATTGCTCTTTGCTCTATGTCAAAGATTCTCTAAAATATAAACATTCGGCCCCACTTTATTAGCAATCACACACATACATGCACATACAGATCTATAATAAGTGTATGAATACACAACAAATATAAGATCGTAGAATTTTAACTTTTATGTTTATGCACATATTTATTGAACAAACTGAATCTGTATTCTATAAGCTTGCTGTGATAACAGAAACTGGTCATGATAAGGATTGAATAATAATAAATAGAATATTTATAAATATATAATAACTCAAAGGTTCCATAAGAAGTTTCATGTTGGGACATAAATGTAGGGTAAAAAAATGACAAGGTATTATACATAAAAAAGGAGTTTAATTTGAGAAGAGTATTTATTGTTAGTGAAACATTTCACAAATTTTGAGAACAATGTAAAGAATTTATCGTTCTTTTCCCTGAATTAATGATGCCGCTGAAAATGAAAAAATTCGAAGACCACAGTAAAGTTAGACTTATTCTCGCTGATTCCTTGATCTTGAAACTTTTGACCGCTACTGTACACGTCATGGTGGAACGTCATGGCCTGAATGATGGAAAATGTAAATTCGCCCGGGCAACATACACGCAGGGAGGAAGTTGGACGTAGCTGCGACAGGATTGTCCGCTGGCGCGGGTCCGGCTCTCAAAATTGTGCCCGGAGCCGTGTTCGCGTTACAGCTGCGAGCGTAATTTGCATTTTCTCGAGAGGATCGATCGGAGGGTAGCCACGTTTTCCCCGTTGTTCCCTTCGTTGCCTACGTTGCGCTTCATCAGAGATTTAATTGCGCGATTGAGGCAGGTGTAATTTTGGTTTGAGCCAGGGGAACGTATCGGTTCGACGCGGGGGGTGGCTCGGTTGGTCGGAGGGTGGGTTTAGAAATTGTGTTAAATGTGGTTTACCGAGGTTGAAATAGAAAATTTCTTGGGAAAGGTACGCTAGAATTTTCGTTCAGTAAATTGTTAATGTTTAACGATTAATTCTTAACACTTAGCCAACTTTCAAGATTGGGGAGATCTTCCATTTTTTCCTTAAGGAAGCAATACCATTGATTCTATTTCTTTTTGTTATTAGTTAGTCTTGAAATAGTATTGTTTGCAGTTCATGAAATGCATTTTCTGCTTTTTTAAAGTACAAATTTTAATAAATTCAACACTAGCTCAAGACTAACTAATAACAAAAGTAAATGGAATCAATGGCAACGTTTTGTCGAGGAAAAAATGAGAGTTTTCACCGTTCGATTGGCTAGGTATTAATATTTATTGTTGGTTAGAGCAGTGCTTTTCTGTTTGTAAAATGTTAACGTTTGATGAGATAATGGTTTCTAGTTTTATATCAAAATTGAGGTTTCATCAATTATATGTATGTGTATAGTGATTGACGACGACGGTATGGGGTAAATGCATATATTAAAAATTCAGTTTTGCAATATTGCAATATTGAATATTTTTTAAAAAGACGAGTACCTTTAACGATATCTTAGATTTAATCAAATTTCTGTGCAATGAATGTTAACAAAAGTTACATAAAAATTGTATAGAATCATTGATGGGTAAGGCAAAAAATTCTTTTTTTTAAATATAAAATAGTTTTATTGAAACACACCAGTTCACATTCGTTTCTCTACGCAATTTCGTTATTCTACGCAATTTCGATACATTCTTTCATTTTCATCCATTCCTTCAGTCACACATTCGTCGCCTCTACAATTGTTTCAAAGAAATTTCATCAAAACATAAAACTACATAGACCTTTTCATAAATAAAGATACGAAAGAGGAAAGTTAATGAACATCTCCTATTCCTTTTAACAATTAAATTCGTTCTAATCTTAAGATTGAATCTATCCAACAACTGATTTCAAAATCGATCTCCACTTTCCTCTGAAAAGTTGAAAAGCTGTTCAAGAAACCGCAGAATATAAAACTGTACGAAAAATGGAATGAAAACGTGCGAATCTGCATTCGAAGGCGCAGCACGTATTTTCTTTTCGCCATAGACGTCTGTTACTCGCTCGTTTTCCGCGATAGGGACCTCGTAGGGCCGCAATCTATGTAGGCCAGTCGGCCCAACCGCAATCGGAAGCCCGTATATCGAATGGAAACGCAGAGTTAGTGGTATCACCTTCGCCGCCAAGGTTCTGCCTCCCTCCATTTCGTTATCGTAGCTGCCACTTGTCATCGCTAACGAACCTGGTATCCTTCAGTATCGCATTAGTCCACCGATTGGCGACCACGCGAAGCGATCAAGTGCCTGTAGAGAAAAAAAGAGGCTGCTTAGCTTTCGTTGGCATAGTCGATTTCAAGATTTCAAGTTGTTCAACTATTCTTCCGTGTATCGAGAAAGAAATTAGCAGTTACAGCAACGAACATTAGGATAAAAGAGTGACGGTTGAAGATTCAAAATTTGCCCAACCTTTTTGTGTTCTAAGAAGAAGAATCTATAGACAGGATGCAGAGGAGGGAGTGAAAGTTCAAGATTTCAAATTGTTCAACTCTTCTGTACTCCAAGTAGAAGAATTCATAGCTAGGGTGCAAAGAGAAGAGTGAAAATCCAGGATTTTGAGTTGTTAATTGAAGATTCAAAGTTTGTCCACCCTTCTTGTGTTCTAAGAAGAAGAATTTATAGACAGAATGCAGAGGAGGGAGTGAAAGTTCAAGATTTCAAGTTGTTCAACTTTTCTGTACTCCAAGAAGGAGAATTCATAGTTAGAGTGCAAAGAGAAGAGTGAAAATTCAAGATTTCGAGTTGTTTAGCATTTGCATGTTCCAAAAAGAGAAATTAGTCATTGGAACAACGAACGTTAGGATAAGGCTCGAGAAGTTGAAGAATTCAAGTTGCTTGGTCCTCCTCTATTCTAAGAAGATGAGATCTGCATCCAGGATGCAAAGAGAAGATCGAAGAAGGAAAATCCTTGGTTAGAACGCAAACGCGAAGAGCCAACTTTCATAAAACCATAAGTTTCAAGTTGTTGTCCACTTTCTCAGAAGAAGAATTCTCATCTAGAACGCGGAGGAAAGAGCGAGAGCCGAGGCGGCGATATCGATCGTTATTAGGCTTTTATTAGACGGAAGTGTTGTCGATAGCTCCCGCAAAGGGTACGTCTGCACGGGGGGTCGTGTTAACTTAAGTGAAAATATCACCAAGAGGTCCCATAGGGGCTGACCACCTCCTTTGCCTTAATTCCCGCACGATCTGTCAGAGAGTCTGATCGCGTCACTGCGAGGAGCAGGATGTCCTCCTCTGTCGCAGCTCTCGCCACCGCGTTCTTCAACGCTCTATGAATGAAAATGGCCCGTTTTCGGACGAGCCGCCAGTGAAACGCGTGTGACCGACCGAACGGTGAAGTGTTCGCGAGGGACGAAGACGGTTTTTCAAGAGGATACTTCGATACAAATGAACGGTGATTGCGGATTCGTCGAACGACCACGTGAAGCATTGCATCGTCAGCTGGTTGCAAAATACTCCAACTCGAAATTCGTTGCAAAATAATCGAACGGTGATCTGGAATGCGGAACGCCCGCTAGAAATTCTCACTTCCGAAGTCTGATAAACGGGCTGACCGGAAGCGCTTAAGCGGCAGGCCGGATGCCGGTATATCGCGCGGATAATGGCATCCTTTGTGTAGCCGCGAGACCGACCTCTTCGAACGCGATGCGAAGATATCGCGAAAACTGTGGACCATCCAGTTTCGACAGCTTTATTACTAGTGACACTTGACAGTGTTCTTAGCATTTTTCCACATCCAAACTCTAGAACACCATCTTACCAATTCAATCGAAGCTTCCAATTCGCCGTTCTCTATTTTGATACACAAGCCTTTACAACGTTTTGATACAATACTAAGGAGACAACAAGCGAATCGAAATGGAGGCTCGAGAGAAATCAACAGAGTGGGCCCTGTTGTTCCCCCTGAAGGCAGGCCTCTTCGCCATGAAGTCTTCCCTGTCCTCGAAGAGCGTGAACCGAGAGAAGGAACGAATAGCGAAGAAGAATCAGTTACTGAAGCCCAGAATTCGTCGAGGGTCATCCCTGTCGGACCTGGACAAGCTTCAAAGCAAACCTGTCCTACCGGACGTGGTCAGGTCCACGGAGAAGTGCTCTGAGTCGCTTCCACACTCGCCAGCTCTCTCTAGAACGAACCTCCAGCTGGGGAACTTGTACGTGCGCGGCAGCATCGGTGATCTGATGAACATGAAGAAGTACGGCGCGTCCACGTGGAGCGTCAGGAGCGAGAGTTTGATCGCGAAAGCGGTGCCGTTGAGCACAGTCACCCCCAGACAGAGTCCACCGGTCGAGAAGAGCGCTGAGGACCTGGAGGACGAGATGCAGGACGAGTTTCGTGTTCCTGGGAAGCCGTTAACCTGCGCGCAAAGAACGCAGAGGCTCAGCAAACTCATCAAGAAGCACAGGCGCATGATGGTCTTCAGCCCTAGATCCCTGAAGCGAGATCTCGTAAGTCCCTACAAACGGGTACCATTGAAGTTTTAATTGGCACAAGTTTCAACCGAGAACACTCTGGACGTCGTCGAGTCTCGTGGAGGCTTTAGAATATCGTTTGCGCAGCAAGCTGGACAAGCTCTTTTTGGAGGCCCGCGTTAGGACGGTTCGGTGAACGCTGGACTTGTAGAGTTTGTAAAGGGAACGTAATTTTTGGTTGGACGTGGAAAGGGTGGAGGGTAGAAAAATTCTTGTTTAGAATTCTGCTTTGGAATTTTAGAGCTCTTTAAACCATTTTTAGAATCATTAAAATTCTTAAAGCTTTGATTTGAAAACGTTATTGAAATTTCTGTAGCTTCAATATTTTAAGGTCTTTTTGGCATTGTTTGAATTTTTGAGGTCTGAAGAGGACATTTTTTAGGATTTTTTAACATTGTTAGACTTTTCAGAATTTTGTGTTTGAGGGTTTTCGAGGATCATTAAAATTCCTACTGCTTTGAGATTTTATGATTTTGGTGGATAGTTTAAATTTTTGAGATACTAAAATTTTAGCTATTTAGCATTTTTCGAAGATGGTAGAATTTTTAAAACTTCAAGGTTTTAGAATTGCTGAAGATTATTAGGATTTCTGTCGTTCTAGGATTTTAGCATTTGTCGAGCTATTTAAATGTTTAGGGTTTCAAGATTTTAAGACCCTTTAGAACTTTCAAATTTTTGAAACAGTTTAAACTATTGTAACTAATAGAAAAGTGGAATAATAAGACGGAAAAAGCATCACATTAACTTTCATGGGAGTCTTTGTCAAGAAAAGAGCCTTTGATCTTCAAATTCATGACTGTCTCAGTTACGAAAAGAATTTTTTAAAGATCCAACAGCCATTAAAATTTTTACAATTTGTAGGAGAAAAATGCCATCCTCGCTTTTTACTTTCTTTTCATTATCAAAAGATTGTAATGAAATTTAAATTCAAAAACCTAGAAATTCAAGATTTAACCTTTAAAACGATCCCATAGAAATTATTGCACAACTATTTTGTTATAAAGTCACTATTTTGTTCCAATTTCGTCACTGTTTCTTAAACTTACACTGTTGGCCAAAAGTTTGGAATCACCTAAAGGTTTTAAGAAACGTTTAGAAATTTATAATAATGGCATCTTAGAAAACTCTTTCATGAAAAGTCTACCACCATAAAGAAAACTGCTGTTAAAATCAGCAATATTAATTTCAAACGAACAATAAATTGTTACAAGAGATTCGATACGGTTGCAATTCTGAAAACGATTCCAAACTTTTGGCGGTGGTCTGTACACGCATACAAACATAGAATCGTGCTTGTGTGCACGTTAAAAAACGACGTTATCGACCGTGAACAATGGTGGCGGGGGGGATCTAAAACTGGAGATGCCTCGTTAAACTTGAAACAGCTTCTGCAGTCGTGGCGAGAGACACTTACAGGGTTTGAAATATTCATGCTACATTTGCCCTCCTCCCTCCTGTGTATGCATCTCTATCAACAGCTGTCTCGCATTCTCATCTGCTGTCCCGGATAAGGCTCCTTATCCTCTGAGAAACGCTCGAACCTCGCTGCTTCGTCGCTAGAAATTGCCCATAACGAATTAGCCGTGCGACTAAAAATTTGTTTTCACTGCGCGAAGTCGTTGTACGGGACACTTCGTAGCTTCCTCGAGTTCGAGGATTATCTCGGGATTAGCTTTACGAGCTCCTGAAGAAAGAGTTTCCTTTCGACGATGTATCTTTTGAAAGTAGTCGGTAGAACGTCAAGTGGTTACAGGATTTTTTCAAAGCATTTCGCGGAAGGATTTAGAAAATTTTTTTAATAACATTTGAAATATGAGAATGAGAAAAAACTTAAATAAATTAAAAATACAGTAATGTTTAAATTTATTAATATTATTAACACTAAAACCATCAAACCAGTCAAAATGACCAATTGTTGATAACTTATAGCAACCTAATAAATTTACTGTGGTAAAGCTTCAAAAATTTATTATGATTTTCTGTAGAAAGTATAAATAAAGATTTGTTTTCTATGCATTCGGTACTTTTTCAGGGAATTTTCAATTTGATTTCTTCCATGCAAATAAGTACACTTTAATTGTCGGTAGTTCTAGTGTTAAAATTGAAAATTACACTGATTGGTGAGCATGCTATAACTTTTTTTAAATTATTAAATTTAAAAGCTCAAGCTGACAGGATTAATGTATTAATTATTAGAGTTAAGATTGTTGAGTATTCAAAATTTATTATTGTTCAAAAAAATATTATATTTTCGTTAATAACTTTAAGAACAAAATATTTGAAATCTTGTTGTCCTCTTGTTTTTGTACAGTATTTGGAACTCGTACAGAGATTTATTTCACTTCGCGAATAAATTTGCATATTAAGCGAGAAACAAGGAGAAATTGAGCTAGAGAGTATACAGTGTTGTTGGAATAAAGAAACGGATCAGAGATTTGGCGCGGTTCAAGGGAACCAATCGTACGTGATTCATAAATAATTCTGCAACGTTATTTCCACGAGGATCGCATTCCCCTTCGAAATTTCCTTCTTCTTCTTCTTCCGCGTTTCCTTCTGTGCTTTGGGGCCTGCCTGAAATTTGCTCCGTTTCCTGAGGCAACCACCGTCTCGAAACATATTTTAGATACGTGTACACTTCCCGTATGCAAATACTTTTCAACGGTTCCACCCATTTCTGAATTCGTCTCTGTGTACTTACTTCTCGACACGATACTCTATCTGTGATACACTCTAAGTGTAACACGATCGTTTACACAGGCACAGAAATTAATGGATTGAAGTTTGTAAAAGTGGAAACAACGACAGCATTTCTTGTAAATTACATTTTTGGATTTTTGATAGATTAACCATTCTCGTAATTAATTAGAAGTCTAAATGATAGAATTGTTTCCCAATGGACTTATCAATATTGATAAATTTGAGTTCCTTAACCCTTTGACTGCTATGGACGCATATATTCATTTCTGGCGAAAATTACTCGCGTAAATTATGGACGCGTATATGCGTTTGTCAATTCTTCCGATCTCTCATTTAAAGCAACAAAATTCCCAATAGAGCGCCATCCACGCAAAGCACTTCGACCGTGAGTATTTAGCAGTCAAAGGGTTAATTAAGTGTCCGATTGGATAATGAAGAACGTTGCTTTCTTCTTTGAAACAAACTCTGGAATACTATTAACCCTTTGACTGCTATGGGCGCGTATATGCGTCTGGCGAAAGTTACTCGTGAGGATTATGCACGCATATATGCGTTTCCAAATTTTTTCTCGCTCCCATTTAAAGCAACAAAATTGCCAATAGAACGCCATCCACGCGGAGCACTTTGACCAGAAGTATTTAACACTAGATTACCGGATGTTGGGTATATCCCTATTTTGTCTGGAACTAGTCAATTTGACTCAAACATGAAAAATGAAGTTTTTCAAAAAAATAAAACTGTATTTTAAGAGAAGTTTATTTAAAACAATGTTTGTATATATATTCTGTTTTTAACACTATTCCTACCGACACTTCACGTGTGCCTATTACTACTGCGACATTCCCACGTAAGACAGACTGCAAATTTTTCACAGAAAGTAAACAATGAAAAAAGAAGTGAATATTGAAAAATGAATTATATGTATAGTTGAGAAAAAGTCTAAAGTTTAAAGGCAATTCATTTATGTTATATATATGAAATTCTAATCACAATTTTAAAAACGGCCATTTGACCGGTCGTGGTAGGAATAGTGTTAAAATACATTATTCGCAGATTTTTTTATTAGATTTAGTAGAAACACCTTTATTTATATTCCTTTCATCTGATACTTCAACTTCGCAAAATCATAAGTGAGTCAAATTGACTCATTCCGACAATTTAGTGTTAACGCTCAAAGGGTTAATCCACGATTTCGAGTGTTTTTAACGTCACATCGCAAGACCATCGAACAGAGAACGAGAAGATCGTTTCAAACCCTTCGAGACGCCATCTCGTTGGCGCTAGCTCGAATTTTTTCGAACGAACCGCCAGAAATCCCGCAGGAAATCCTCGCCGTTTGAGTCTCCCGCCAGGAATTTGCATACCTTTGTACGGTCACGTAGCTGCCGGGTAATTTTTCCTTCTTCCCGTGTCACTCGTGAAACAGTGTGTGCCCTGTTCGAGCTTTTAACTTTCGTTCTCCAACCCCCCCCCCCCTCCCCCTCCACCTTTAATGTGCCCGTAAAGGGAATTTTTTGAGCTCTCATCCCGCGATGCTCGTTCCACGAGAAAAACGCGTGTACGCGCGACGTTACAAAGGTTTGCTCTAACGAACGAAGTTTCTTCCTTTGTGGCGGATGCACGGTTGTCAGTGCATGCTGCTCGTTGCCGAATTGCCGCGAATTTCTTTTTCGAGGCACGTTTTTCAGTTGATACCGACTTTCGAAGTTAAAAGGACTTTGCGTGCGCGGTTTCGTTTGTGTGCGACCGGTTTGTTGAAGTTCTGATGATTTGAAGTACACAACTTCATTCTGCAGGTGACTCAATTTTGAACTTTTGGATAGCGAGAGTTTGGATTTTGAGTTGTGGAACTTGATCACTCGTGTGTTGAATTCGTAGGTTTGGAATGTTAGACTTCTTGGAGATTCTGAATTTTATCGGATTACTGCGGTTTACGTTTTGAACATTTTAGACCGGAATGTTGAATTTTTTAAAATTATATTTAGCAAGTTCAGCACTTGTTTGAGTAGACATACGAAGATAATTGCAAGACTGTTTTCTCTGAATTACTCTCAACATCTTTTTTTTCTTTTTGGTGAACGTCGCTGGTTCACGAGTTGTAAGCTCGTTCGATGCTCGGCAGTGTATCGTGTATATTTAAAATACGCTGTCTGTACCAGAAATTAATCTCGTAGAGCTGACGTTAGAATGGTAAAATTGAGTAAATCTTATGATTTAATAACATGTACTTTATTTAAAATTATAATATATAATATAATACGGAGATAACGTCTAGTCTTTATGTAATACGGAGAATAACTGACTTGCCTACCATCGTCTCGAAAACGAACTGTTTTTTGAGAGTGGAAGGGATACACTATTTGAAAACTAGGGGCTGAGGTCGGAAAACTTTGACGCATTGGAAATTTGTCGACGTACGCGCGTGACGACTTAAAGTGCCCTATGGGTCCAATTTATAGCCTTGCCTGCGCCTAGCTCGACCACCCGGGCCTGTTGGGTCTAAGACCGTCGCTGGCATAATGAACGATGATTCGTTTCGCTACGCAACATTTTTCTTTTCTCTTAACCCTTTGCACTCGAAGGGAACATCATTCTTTTTTTCTTTTCTCTTAACCCTTTGCACTCGAAGGGAACATCATTCTTTTTTTCTTTTCTCTTAACCCTTTGCACTCGAAGGGAACATCATTCTTTTTTTCTTTTCTCTTAACCCTTTGCACTCGAAGGGAACATCATTCTTTTTTTCTTTTCTCTTAACCCTTTGCACTCGAAGGGAACATCATTCTTTTTTTCTTTTTCCTTAACCCTTTGCAACGATTCGTAGTCGTCCAATAATACTAATTTCAAAGATCTTCAAGTGTAACTTATTTAATAAAATTCACTCGTATTGATAATTTAACTATTTCAATTAAATCGTATTGATAAAAACTATTTAACCTTTTGAGTGTGGAAATTTGCAAAATTATCATTTGGTGACTGACAGAGTCACCTTTCCGGTGCAAAGGGTTAATTGCAACTGAAATAATAAACCTCATAACTTGCATTGAATGTTGAAATTTACTACATTCGATTTGAACTTCGCGTTGCACGTTAAGCTGAAGTTCCGTTGTAGGTTTGAACTGAGATTGACGTGCACCTACATCAACTACTAACTGACTACTATATATCATAATAATTGTTCAAGAGCAAACTGTAACTGCTTAACCAACTCCGATCGAATTTAGTTCTGCACTAAAAATTTATCAGTTATTCAAACTCGTTACATAATACTGCGCCCTTAGGACGAGTAACGTAGCAGCACTTCGTGTTCTGAATTTCTGAACTGAAGGGTATTCTCTAAAATCGATACGGCCGACCAAACTTCCTGTTATCGTTCCGAAACTTACGAACCTGCCATAAGCATTCGCCTTGTTGAAGATAGGAAAAACAGGGTCTTGAATGTTTTGCATAAATTTCAATGAGTCTTACTTTGCCACTCAACAACTCTTACCCGTCATTAAATTTTTCCCAAAACAGTAGGACCTCCCTTTTCCAAACACCTGTTATCTGAACAGTTGTACCTCAATGTTATGGTTCATTATTTTTTTAAATTACAAAAATTTAATTGTGATAAAGTACAGAAATCATACACAAATATCTAAACAAACTACCAAGCTTCTAAATATCTATTTAAATGGATTGAATTTAGCATAAAAAGCATAATTATTTCACTGCTGGAGAAAGTTCTTTGATTTGAACATTATATACATAAGAATTTGTACTGAATTATCTTTTTTAAGTAAAATAGCTTTAACCTTTAATTCTAACTGTAAATCTAAATTTATCTTAAACAGTTTCTTCCTAGCCTACGTATTCAGTGCATTGTAATAGTGAGCTATTGTTATTTCAATTCAACATGTCACAAAATTCATTTTACATAAATGAATGTAACAGTTATCCAACTTTAGATTGCCTACTGTTTCGCATATTAAATTTATCCATTACTTTTAATAATTTTGGCTAAAGTAATTATTCCACCAACGAAGACTCGAGTTTGAATTTAGGTTCATCGAAATTCGAACGGCGGATCCTCTTTCGCGTTACCAAAATGAAAAGGAGTGCCCGAACAATCGAAATTTATCGCCATATCGGCAATACAGTAATCCTTCTCGAACCGATAAAGCTTTAGGATGATGTGTTGCTCGTCCTGCCAGGGCGCCATTGTACCTGCGGCTGGATTTTTCCTGAAAAGGAACCGATAAAACGCGCGCGAGGAAGTTGGCAAGGTGCGATAAACTTCGTCCCTGCCACATGTGCACTTCCTGCGATTCCCAGGGGTGGATGAAAAAGAATATCGCCGGGATACAGGCCATTGGTAACTATTTGGTGCTTCGACGATGACGAACTTGGATCGAAGGAAATTGGAGAAGGCTTCCAATGTTAAATAATCGAAATGAAAAATGTTAGGTGTTTCCCTAATGATATGTTTATTGAAACAATGTTATAGGTGTTCTGTTAACGGGGTTGTGAATGCTTCACAAGTTATCACAATGATATTATTTTCTTAATTCCCTTAAACAATAATTTTACTTTCTGACATAATTTAAAATGATTTAAACGTGCGAAATTGAATTAGAAGCAGGAACCATCTGATCGGTAATATTACACTTGTTATTTATTAAAGTTTCACAGAGCGAATATCAATATCTATGAATACATAATTGTAATTGACTTAAAAATAAATATAAATATTATTAGAAATAATAATTATAATATTAGAAATAATATTATAATTAATTATAATATTTATAATATAATTAATTATATTAAATAATTATAATATAATATAATATAATTAATTATATTAAATAATAGAAATAATATTTATAATATAATATAATATAATATGTTATAATAAATTAAATAATATTTGTATTTGATGATAATATAATATTAATATTAATATTATAAATGTTATTTAATTATTTATTAATATTAATACTTTGATTAATTAATAATCTATTAATATTAATATTATAAATGTTATTTAATTACTTAATATTATTATTAAATACCAATATTATTTAATTATAAATATAAATATTTTATTATGTGATTTATTCCTTAAGGATAAAAATAATTTATCCCTAATTTTCCACAGAGTATTTTTAACGTTACTACTAAATCTCATGCATAAATCCCTCTATATGCACGTGTATAATTTGCATATCATTTAAATTGCGTGCAGAATAATTTTCTTAGATTTCTCAGATACTTGTATTGTTTCGTTCGTGGTATCGTTCGGTGACACATCGGTAGGTCACGTTGTCTCGAACTTGTCAACAGACTCGAGTCAATGTACACACATACACACAGGTGTCCATAACATCGGACGTGTTAACGAATTTAACAGCCACGGTGTCCTGATCACAGTGCCCGCGGCTAAAATCAATTTCCGTCTTAAGTGTCCTTCGTCCGGTCATCGAACAGCGTGTTTGTAATTACGGCTCTTTCGAAGAACAGCTGCGTGGACAACGTGTGCTTTCGAAGGCGAGCACATTCATAACAGTATCGCGTCACCGGCTCTCGCGACGCGACCACTTAATCGAGCTCGTGCTGGCAGCCTCATTAGGAACCGGGACGCTTTAACTTCGTCGTTCTTCTCGCGTACGCGTTGTGTTACAGTGTTCTACATTTATGGGGAATTCCAATTTGCGAAGCGGTATACGATGCACCGAATGTCCAGTGCGAGGCAACTTAAAAGGTATTCATACAAAGGGTTTCATTTATTTAGTTTTTTGGTATTTCTTATAAAAATATGTGTTTTCGTGGAAATCTGTCGTCTACTGGTTTCGTTAATAAAATTAGGAAATTTCGAAAATACTATTGATTTCTTCTATTAGAATATTTTTTTATTTATTTATTATTTATATAATTATCGGCTTAATTTATTATTTATTTAATTATGCAATTAATTAATTATTTACTTATTTATTTTATTTTATTTATTTAATCATGCAAACAATTAGTTATTTATTTAATTGCATAATTATTTGATTTATTTAATTACACCAAAAATGAATTTATTTATTTAGTTATTGTCTACTCATTTATGGAAGGATTAAGATCCTTGCTGTGATAAAATGATCTTAGCTACGATAAGAAATTTTATTTTACAGAAATAAGAAATTAATCTATAAAATATATGTGATAGAAACAAAAAGAGTGATTCGCCTATTAAGTCCTGTAGGTCATGATTTTATAATTCTAATAACAAAAGTGAATAGAAAATTCTTCAGCCACAGATCCAATGAGATCCCAGCTAAACAATTTCCCTCCATACATTAGAATCTAATTATCACAGCGTATTTATCAAAATGAACTCTAATTTTCCAAGATCAATGTTTCCATTTCGCAAAATTCCTGATCACGCGTGTCCCAGGATAAAAAGATCAACAGGATAGGAAGATCCCGTGTCAAGTGTGAAATCGATCGACGTATCTGAGAAGGAACGGTGGAACGATTAATTCCGGATTAACCGATTTCGTGGTCAGCTGAAGTCCCGGTTTGCACGCTTCTTCGAGACGCGGCTAATCCTTCGGGCTCTTGTTCGCGTAGCCGTGATTGACTCGGGCTATTACCAAGACGCCCGGATAACGTATACCCTGACTGTTAGACGTGAATCCGTGTTTTATGCCGAGTCGATTTGTCAGACAACGTCGACGGCCATTTAAATCTCGTTATCGAATGGTGTATGCTTTTGTGAAATTACAGAAAATTATTGCATGATCGAATCCAGGGCTTCTTAAACTATGGGTCGCGTAGCAAAATTCTGCAATTTTTAATTTTAGATTTCTGTATGTTTCAAAACGAATTCTAAAACTATATATTTTCATATGTATATGTATATTGTTACCTGATAAATAAATCATCAACAAATATTAATTTATTTTCCTTTTATATTTGTATGGGGTCGTCAAGAAACTCGCAATCATAAATGGGGTCGTGAATGACAAAAGTTTAAGAAGCCCTGATCTAATCTAAAGAAAATTTTGTTGGTTTTACTTTCCATTGGTCGTTTACAGTAAAAGATTAAAAATTTATAAAATTCACTGAATACATAATTTTTTAACATTCACCGATTTCACCCAGAATCTTTAACCCCTTGGCTTATAATCACGAGCGAGACTCGTGATAAGGGATTTGTACTATAAACGAAAACCACGAGTCTGACTCGTGGTGAGGAATTGATGCATAAAATGCCGAGTATTATTATTTGAATCAGTAATTCGACTTATTTCTCGAATTTGTTGTTCACTATGGTTTGCGCGATCGACAGATAGCGTGTAGACTAAAGGGTTAAATAATAAAAAAGCTAAAAAAATTTGAGTAGCAGAGCTATATATTTTCCAAATTCAGTGGTCACAGTTAGCATAGTAAAACATTCTTCATATCTTCTCTACAGTATTACCATTTCACAATTTGCTAAATCACGACTGTACCATTTTAAGCTTCTTTAACATATTTAGCATATTTTCCAAACTCAGTGATCTTAATTGGCACGGTAAAACGTTCCTCGGATCTCTTCTACCGTATTCCCACTTTATAATTGGCTAACTAATACCGTTGTACGATGTCAAGTCAAACGTTTCACTGTCAAATGGTTCTCCCTCGGCCAAGTTTCACGAACCGGCCGAAATAAATCTGTCCGTCCAGCTCGAAAAGATTGTATCCCGTTCTAGGGATGCCCTTCGTATTTTTCAACGCGATAACACGCGATCCCCGCAAAATCTCACCCTCGAATTATTCCCGAGGAAAGAAGAGAAACGTCCGTTCGCGTGCCCTCGAAATAAATATACAGGCGGTGCTGGCTCGAGTCTCCTTTCAATTTGCAACCGGTCTCCTCGAGCGATCTCGTATTTACAGAAGGGATTGGCCGGCGCAAAAGAAATTAAAGGACACTCGGGCTTGGCCTCGCTTTGAGCACGTTCATATCTGTTGAATCGAACCGATTGCTTCTGGTCCAGATCCCCGGAAACGTTCACCTTTATCCGTTCCGCCAGGCAAACGAGACGGCGGCTGTCTTCCTCTACAGCCTCGTAATACGTTCTTCCTTCCATCTGCCCCTTTCCTACGCCGACTTTTGTCGGTGGACAACCGTTTCGCGAGATCGTCAACCGATTTCGCTATCCTATCGATGGTGACGCGGTCGAGCTCTAAAGGATACCAATTTATATACTCGACTTGAATCGAAATCGTGTTTCTCCCCTGTCTTTGCTTTGCTTGGGCTTCAACGGATCTTTGAGGTACAAGATGGACTAGAAATGTGGAATTATTTATTTATTTATTTATTTATAATAAGAGAAGAGGAGTAGAATAAGTCATTTGTGGTGATATTATAGGAAAATTCTATAAAAAATGATTTTTGTAGAACGGAAGATGGAATTCAGGTGTGAAAAATAAAAGTGGAGCGATTAAAGTGTTAATAAAAGTATATTTAAAACAGTTTAACAAAAACAACTTAAACGACTTTACTACTTAGCAACTTCACAATCAAAACCTTTCTTTCAAACAGTCAAACACTTTCTGCCTTCACCGTCCAATACTTTCTGCCTTGCGCTCGCACTTTCCCCGTCAGATATTCTTCCAAACACTCGTTTCCTTTCATTCTAATTGTCAACCTTTCTCACTCTACGCATTCGGTCACGACCACCCAGAATTTCTCAGTCGCACTGTTTTATCAAGTTCTCATCTTTCACGCCTTAGAAAGATTCACGCCTTTATGCTAAATTTAAATGGAAGTTAAGAAGATTAGTGGTTCGTTTAAATATTTATGTATCGTGTATCTCTTTCACTCTTAAATTTCATAATTTTCTAAAGTGAAGAACTATTATTAGATGACACTCTATTTAGATAACAGAATATCCAGGTACAATATTTAGATAATGGGTCTTCTAATAAGACAGATTTGACTGTATTTGTAACATTCCTAGGTTCATGGAAATCTGAAATTCCTTAATGAATAATTAGGATCAGACTGATTTGTATCTTCTTCTTTTTTTATTAGGAAACTGAACAATTAAGTTGTTAACAAAGAAACGACTTTAATTCGTATGTTTCTATTTTACCATTCAGCATCTTCAGCGAATGTCATAGTATAGTGTTACGATTTGCATTTAGTGACGTTATTTTCAATTTCAATTTTAATTGCCCAAAGACATCGCAAGACTTCTTTCACCGTCGTGAAAATTCTGCTTCTTTTATTGACCGCTTTTATTTCGCTCGTTCCGGCGCCGTCCTCGGAGGCGTGTTCCTAGAGACATTTTCGGCGTCGTAGCCAGACTCATATTTATTCATAGCCACCGACGGAATAATTAAAACAGCCTCTCCCGTCTGTTCATATTTACAAGCGAGCCTTGTTGTGCTCGCTCTGCCATGCTTAAACGTGGTTAATTTCAAATAATAACACACGTATCCGTTAACTCGGCCTCTTTTTAATTCATACGAATTTTCACTCGTTATAACGTTGTTAACCGCGATGAAATGAAATTAGCGGCAAACGTTGAAATTTTATCGACGATAAAAAATGTTTCAATTGATTTTAACCGGTTATCGCGTAAACGTTCGACAGATTAAATAATTTTGCGTGCAAGTTATTTTAACGGATACAGTGTTAACGTTTTTCAATTCAGAATTTCACGAGATTTTGGCCGCGATACGAATTAATTATTCCTCGATCCGTTGAATATGCATGAAAAGATTAATTTTATGAAACTTTCCTCGGGGAAGCTGCTGAGCATGTCGAAAATTTAAATTACTGAATTATTACTGTGTACCGATCCTTTTTGAATTATTAGTCGGTCTCCTGCCAGGTTACAGATGGTTCTGACATTTGACTAATTGAATGTGTGCCGAGATTCCAAATGAAATGTCCTTCAGGAGAGGATCCGTACGTCGCACGGAATTCATGAATTCACGTGAATTTGATTGCCAGTCAATATTCCGTATGAATTTGTTTAACGGTAACATTAAATAACCACGATACTTGCTGTTTCAAATAGAACGATAAATAGGAAACGTTCTAACATTCTTCATTACGACCTCTTAACTTCATTAATTACTTCTCTTTCATTTTTCTTTTTCTTGCCCAATAAACGATTAAAATACATCTTAATTTGTAATGCCACAAGATGTATTTTGTTATTAAAATAATTAACACAAAGTTTAATTGTTTTAAATCCGATTGCTTTCTACGAATGTCTGATCGTATTAAAATCTGTACTACTGGTTGTGTTTAACCATTTCTCATCGATGTCTGACGATACTAAAACCCGTACTACTAGTTGCGTTTAATCAGTGCTCATTGATGTCTGTCGATACTAAGACCTGTACTACTGGTTGGTTCGATCACCGCGAATTCTGACGATACTAATACCTGTACTACTGGCTGCTCTGTGAAACTTAAAATTCGATATACGGTAGCGGGCAAAAGTTTAAGATCAAAGGGTCAAAGAAAATAAATTAATTAATTAATAAATACATAATATAAAATTAGAAGTAACAGTAGAAAAAAATAATATAAAATAAATAATAAGTAGTATTAACAGGGGAAATAAATAAGATTTGTATTTTTATGCTAATCAATAAATAGTGTTCTACCATAATGACAATAAAAATCATCAGATAAACAATATTTGCATACCATAAAATTGTGTTTTACATTGTCCTGTCGTTTTAAACTTTTGTCTGCCACTTAACATATTAATTTAGATATGTTATTTTTATAACCCGTTTTATATATAATACTTTGTTATAGAAAAATGTACAGTATGATAAATTTATTTAATTGTTTGTATGTTCTTTTGTTGCAGGTGAGTACCTTTATTTATTCAATCCCATCCATATCGATCGGTTGTGCGACATCGACGGTCGCAGGTAAGTTTTATTTCAGCTCAATGCTTTGCCCCATAATTACGATGGCTAACCGAACAAAGCCGATTGCCATACATTATTAAATCGTTTAATAAATAATACTTGCCGTGCAACAGCGTTAATTTACACGTACCTCCTAAATATCCGATAAAGAGCGCGATATAATTATAGAGGATTAAGTTTTTGTGTAAAATCCTCCAATTAATGTGGAACACCGCAAAATACCACAAAAACGGTAAGAAGCTTACAATGTATGGGAAATTTCATTGAATTTCTCGATGGACCAAGCATTTCGCGAGCAAAGCTTCATTTCTCGCATCATAAATCGCGTCATCGTGAAATCGTGCGTGCCTGCGAATGAATTTGACCCTTTGAAATTTAAATTTCATTCCAATTAGTATATAGCACTGTATAATTTAGAAATATTTTCCAACGAATAATTAAACGCGACAGGTTTGCTTTGATATATCATAGCAAAGGATGAAATATTAGCGACATATTTCGTGAGACGTTGGATAAACCTTTACCATGTTGAATTACGCTAATTTTAGGAATTGTGATAATTGTTGTATAAATGTAATAATATATATATAATAAGGATGTATTATTGTGTTATATTATTATTATAATGTTATATTTAAGTGTACAAGATAAAATAACGAAATAGTTAATTATTGCATCAGAGAGGGTTAAGAATAATTATTTTAAATTTTAATAATTATAGTGTAAAATGCAACTGTAGGTACTTAAAAATTGTAATAACGTGATGAAGAGAAAGGATTCTATCCTTCAAGTTTTCACGGCGACAATGTGATTAAATATGCATGAAGAGCTTCGTAGTACGGTCTAGAACGAGCTCTTCGTTTTATCGGAACTGACATTCACAGATGAAAGTTTCGACGGTTCACCATGATCCAGAATTATCGAAAATTTTGAAAGATTTATGGAGGCTCAGCGCGAAATAGCTCGTCTCCTCGCGTTAAATGTCATTCCGGTGGTATTTTTATGCTATCGAACGGGTTTCGTTTCGACACATTTTGTTCACTTCGGAAAACTACCTTAGAATAACTACTAACTTATCAAGAACTTGCTTCTTTATTAATCCTCCACTATTACATTACTGCTATTACACTGAAACAATATATATATTTATATATACATTTATAATATATATGTATATTGTTTCAGTGTAATAGCAGTAATGTAATAAAGAAGAATTAAAAAAGATGCAAATTCTTGATAACTTAGTATATACAATATATGTATACAGATCTATATTTAGTTTCCAAATATCCAATTCATGTGTTAAAATGGGGATTGTCAGAGCAGTGTGATCAATAATGATACAAAAATACCAAATAATACCACCAATAATACCAAAATAATACCAAAAAATACCAATACAATAGCGTTTTATAAGATTGCAATTATCCAACCTTAAGCTTCATTGCTTAAATCATGTTTTCTTCATTTCTTAACATTTACGCTTCAATTTAATCTTTCAATTTCACTAATCTCAGATGGTATTCAAACCCAGTGCAGTAGAACCTCTCATATACGAACTAATAGCGTGACAAAAGTGTTCTGACGAAAGAATCTTCGAATAATAGAGTAATTATCTCTTCGTACACCAAAACGTCATTTATTTAAACGGACATTAAGGAGATTAACAGTTTGTTCAAATATTTGTGTATCCTGTATCTCGTTCACTATCAAACACCATAAATTTTTAAAATAAAGAACTATTGTTATACGAGACTTTGTTTGGATAACGGAATATCTGAGAACAGTACTCGTGCAATGGATATTCTTGATAAAGGAGGTTCTACTGCCAAACTTGTGATTCCTCTTACACATTCTTGCATCGTCAAAGAATTACACGGTCGTATCGAACTACTTTCACGGTTCGATTCACCGATTTCAATTCGCTTTAGCGACGAAACGCGAGCTGCGCTGGATTTTCGTTAATGGTTGACATCATTAGTGCCTCGAAACGCTCATTTGTGCACCGAAGCATCGAGCACTTCTACGATAACCGATAACCCCCGAAACCATGAAGTACCCGAACGACTATTGACACGATTTACATTTTACGCGGCTGCTCTGCGGCGTTCTCCACGCTAAATCGTCGTTAAATCCGGGAACACGGCCACGGTTTGCCCCGATACGAATACCAAATGCCTGCTTCCCGCGGATACCATCAGCTTCGCGTCCACGGTTAACCCTTTCTCTTCTAATCACGAGTCACACGTGGATCATGATCCAAATAGAACAGTTATTCGGTACACGTTTGCAATAGAACGTATGCAATTTTAATCTGAAGCGCTGTGTCGGTTTGAGACGAAATATACAGGTTTAGTATATTTTCAGTATTTCTTGTTCCGTGTGATTTATTTATTTATTTAGTGTACCTTTTAATATATATATAAATTACAAATTAAAAGGTGCAACTTACAAATTACAAACGAGCAATTAGAAAATTAGAAATTAGGAATTAGAAATTAGTTGTAGGTGGACAAGAGATGAAGTACTTTATATCTTTTTTAAAATATCCATTTCATTTTTAGTGTATCTTTTAATATACATAGGTTACAAATTAAAAGGTTCAAGTTACAAATTACAAACGAGCAATTAGAAAATTAGAAATTAGGAATCAGAAATTAACTGTAGGTGGATAAGAAATGAAGTACCTTATATTTTT
>JAOPTO010002349.1:74949-106391 GCA_033822845.1 Tetrapedia diversipes
GGAACCAGATAATCAGGGGTGACGATGGCCAGAGTGGTCATTAGGGCCCTCATAAATCAGAGGTCCTCAATAAGGGTTGGGACCGAGTACGCGCGAGACTCGGTCACGGCCGCTAACACTTTCCAGGCCCGCACCAACGGCGGGTTTGTTTTTCGGGAAAGTGCAAAGTGGGGATGCGCCCATAAAAGCAATGAGAAAAAGGGCATAGTTAGTTAGTAAGACAGCAACCGTATTTTACGAACGAAAGGCTATTTTGTAAAGAAATAAAGTAACCCTCACAGTAGCGAGATTAAAGTGTCAAGTGTTTCTAGTCACTACACCGGCATTATAATTATTATACAGTCCACTTATACATAATTAGTCGCACAAAGTTAATTCGGCGTGCGACGTACGAGTTTAACTACACTGATACTGACGGTGGAAAACGCGTACACGACACCCAAAGGGTTAACGAAGAAATACTGTACAACGACAGCGGTGTTTCGTTCGATACGCGTGATCTGACGATCGTTATTATGATCAGAGCTCGCTCGCGCTTGATCATGAGAAACGTTCGTGACACGAGATTTCGTGGAAGATCCACAAAAGCCATAACGGAGAGCAAGTGCGTTGCACCTGGTCTCGTTGCCCTCCGCGGGTACACATACCTCGGATACGATGGAGCAGAGGCATGGTTTACGACTGGTTGTACTTTTATCTTGGCCCTGACGAACTCCTATCTTAATTACATATCGCTCCGGCTGACGTGGCCAAGGCACGCCGCGCCACGCTTTGTAATAACATCGTAGTTACGTCGAATACAACGTAATAGCATGTTTTTACAGTCGTGTAAAGTCTAAGGTTTACGCGGTAATAAAAACGGCCGACCCGGAAAGACAGATACACGCAGCCGCATAATGTGGACGCGTTTTAAGCTGTTCGAATTCATTTGGAAAACTAATAAATGGAGGTGTTCGTTGGCGTCCATAAATATCGGAAATGTGAACGTTTAACGCGTTTTAATCCTTTGCACTCGGGAGGTGACAGTTAATTTTAGTTAATATTAAGTTCACAAATTTTTAAGCTTGAAATCTATATATATATAAAAATGAATGTGTGTTTGTCTGTACTCGATAGATTCAAAAACCATACATCCAATCGCCGTGAAAATTTGGGAAATTATTAAGTTCTACGTGCTCCCGAACAAATATCTCAAGAATATCAAAATAACATTTAATTAGTAATTATTAATAATAATAAACCTTTTTTCTACAATAATAGTAATTCTTTTGGCAAATTTTGCTCATGAAGCTCGAAACCCGTCAAATTAACGGGTCCCGTAAACCTAGTATTTACTAAGATTCACTTATACTAACCCTTTCGATCCTTAACTTATTAACCCTTTGGCAGTTCGCTGAAGTGCCGTCACTGAACGAAAGTACGCTGCAGAAATGTGCACTGTGCTTAATAAAATAATCGTTGCTCTAATATAACAAGCATAGTTCACATTTCTAATACGAAAAAATTTATACAAAATTATATTAGTTATTCTAATAACATTAGATCAATTACAAATTTAAACTTCATTTAGTTTAGTTAAGTCGTGTACTAAAATTTACATGTACGACTGTTAATTAACGATTAACAAATAAATTAAATAAAGTCTGAAAATTTGCGGAACTATCATTAGATGACTAACAGTCACTTCTCGAATGCAAAGGGTTTTTTTTTATGATGAGATTTATTTGCTAGAGTGCAAAGGGTTAATACGTCGCGATAGTGATACCTCGAGTGATACCTCGGTGTGACGGTGGTGGCTTAAAGGGTGAGTCACCTTAGAAAATGTTCAAACAATATCAAAGCTAGATATACTGGTTTTCCTTTTGCAGAGGCACACATTTTATTTTTTTAATTTTTTACAAATTGCCATTATTATCATTAAAGTTTCAAGAAATTATGAAGTATTGATAGAAACTTCAGCAAACTTTATCAGTAAACCCAGCATGAACAATTTTAATAATTTCGGTACTTTCTCTAACTTAACAAATGAATTTTAGCAGTTTCTAAATGCTAAGCTGAATGAAACTCATTCAATGATTATCTAATTTTTTCAATTTAAATGAAAGCAATTGGACGCAAAGGTAGTTGAACAAAATATTAATTCATTTCATTTTGTAACGCAAACGTGTTTAATTTTGCATGTATGAATATGACTGAGAGACAAGTTTTATGGCTAGTTATATTCTATTCGCTTTTTTACTGTTTTTAATTGAAAAAAAAAAAAAATACAATTGTTTTGTAGATAAAAGGATACTCGATAGAAATAATTAAATTTTATTAACAAGAAATATGATTTTTTTCCGTTTCTTTTTAACACGTTCGTCGCCATGTCACCCATATTTGGTTGACGTTCTTTTTCTTAAAGTTAAACAGGTTTTTAAATTGGAATTTTAAAAGGAGTTCAATGGAATAAGCATTTAAGTATAATGTGTATAAATATAAGTTAAAATTTTTGCTGTTTTTATATTTTTTTACCTCAGTTTTCTATGCAATCGGATTTGGGCCCAACGAGAACGTGTTAAATGCTTGTATAGTTTACGAATATATTGAAACTAATGAACCAACGGCCAGTATATATATATATATATATAATTGCATCTGTTGTTCAAAACTTTATCAGCTAAGTATTGTTTACGCGTGCCGTACTCACTCTTCCTATAACTGTGATTTGTAGTGAACGTATAATTTTTGTACTTAGTGTAATATGCATAAAGGTAGAATATATTGACTCTGTCACATCACTATCAACTTTTTTCTTAATCTATCCTGCTTTCACCTACACCATATCAATAGGATACGAGTGGAAGTAATTGTGAGTGATCGTAGCAAATCATTGGTGAAACAAATATGTATGCAAAATTTTTTATGAATATCGGTATTAATATTCTTGGACGAACGTTTTACTTGGTCTCCCCTTCTTTTTACGCGAGTCGTGACCTCTTCTTCCCTTCACCCACAGTCTACTTTCTCTGAAATTAAGAGTTCTCCTTAAAGAGAACAATCTGCGCGTGTAATCTCGAGCGTTACAGAATGCGAATCGGTTGGATCTTTCTTCGTTCTGCGATTGCTTTAAACCGTTAGCTCTGATCGTAAGTGAAAACGTTTCACGGCTATTAGAGATCCATGGCTTAGGTTAGAAAAGTGATTCAAGGTGGTGCAATAAAATTGAATTTTAATGAGAGGTAACTTAATTCTCCGGAATTGAATCACATCTTGTTAGAATATCCACGCTAACTGGATAACGATTATCTTTTCTATTAAGAGGTATCAGCGTTTCACGTATAATTATAGAAGTGTCGTTGAGTATAACCCTTTGCACTCTAGAAATTACTCTTAGTCGTCTAATAATACTGACTTTGAAGATTTTCACGTGTAAAATATTTCCTAAAATTCGTCTATATTAAACGTTATTTAGTTTAATAATTAATTAATTAAAATTATTGCACTATAATATCGTGTGAGACTTGATAGTGAGACTATCAGAAGCATGACTTTCACTCATGTTTTCATAAATGCCCTTTTTTTTTTACCAACCATCGCACACACTTTCGTGACTTAAATTATAGTCTAAAGGGTTAAGTAATCCACTAAAATTTACATATTATACAAAGTGCCCCATCGAACGATTAACAATTTTTATTAGAATGAAAGATCAATTTCTATGAAATATTGCATGTAGCTTATAATTGTAAAAATTGAATAAAAATTCACAGTTAGTGTATTTTGAACATTACCGTTAATTAGAGGATACTTTAAAGTAAAAAGTGCCCCGTTGAACGATTAAAAATTTTTTATTAGAACATCGCAAATAAAAAATTAATTTCTATGAAATATTGCATGTAGCTTATAATTGTAAGAGTTGAATAAAAATTTACAGTTAGTGCATTTTGAACATTTCCGCTAATTAGAGCATACTTTAACTCTTTGCACTCCGTTGTCCCCTCTCAGGGGACATTAGAATTTATTAGTGATTCCTGGGGATCAACTTATCCAAGCACAACCTTTTCAGAAACACATGTTTCTCTGAAGTTTTCTGCTAAAATGGCACAAAATATCAAATCAAAATATGATACAGTTACCAAGATATATAAAAAAAATAGTGATTTTGATGAACCGAGAATACGTCCGAGATGACGCGGAGTGTAAAGGGTTAAAGTAAAAAATGTTCCATTGAACAATTAACGATTTCCATTAGAACATCGCAAATAAAAGATTAATTTCTATGAAATATTGCATCTAGTGCTGTACTCCAATGGCATCCTGAGCCAAACATGTGATTTCGACATGGCAGTGAAAGGGTTAATCTCGCGATTTTACAATCACCGTCGTTTCCATGTTTCCAACCGTGCTAATCACCCAACGCAAGAAAGTTGTCCGGACAACGAGAGAATCGATCGGTGAACCATCTCGCAGAAACATGTGCGGCTGTCTCGCGGAGATAATGGCACGTGAAAAGGCCTGGGAGCGGTTGTTTACGATCGAAAAGACGTTTCCTCGGTAACTTTCGAAGCAATGCTACGATCGGCTAGGAGCTCTGCTTCTCGGGCAACGCGTCGGTAAATTTAGAGGCTGTAAAAGGACAATAGAGGGAACGAGAAAACTCGACGCATTGTAGAAGTTCGGGGGAGAGGACCGTTCTTTCACAGGGACCGGTAACCAGCTGTCTGTGACCAACCATAAACGATCGAACAGAGACTGTATGTAGCTTTCTCTGCGTTGCTGCTGCTGCTGCCGCGATCGTGATTTCACTGTGCGATCGTACGATGAGAACGGCGATCGTATATTTCACGTGTGTACTCTCGTCGACAAAAGTTTCATGCCTCCGTTTCGTTCACGGCGGCGCCGCGTGAAATTTAGCGTCGAATCTTGGTCGTCGTAAAAAAGTCACTGTAAACGGGGGGAATAATTTAGACCCACTTGTTGAGCGCCGATCGAACGTTACACCTTTTTGGGTACAGGTTTGTTTGATAAAATGTTTGCGTTGAAACAGCGGTAACGGGGTTGGAATGATTCGTAAGTGGATTCGTCTGAAAATAATGGCTTCGTGGGGGGTCGATTAATGTTACAATGTTTTTTTTTTTTAAATTAAGGGCTTAACGTCGCATCGACAGCGAGGTAATTAGCGACATAAATCGTTAGTTGTTGGTGCTAGATGTATTCATAAAGTTGTCTATTGCTTTGGATGAAACTGAGGGTATTTTTGGCATTTTCTGTGTTGCAAGCGATTAACTGTGCTTTAAAGGTTGTTTTCCTCCTTATACAATTGGTGCTTTCCTTTTTCAACTACTTATACCATCTATGATGTCTGTGTTTAAATTCCTTATTAAAATGCATAACCCTTTTTTTTGTAATAGAACTCCACGTATTGTACAAGTAATTATTAAGCTTATTATCTGTTTTATGTACACTTACTTACGTATACTTGTTATGTATACTTATATTGTGCAAATTGGTGCTAATAATCCCTATATATAATAATAATAATTATATAACAATATAATATAATTAAATAATTAAATAACAATATAGTAATAATTATTATTATATAGCAAAATAATATAATAATAATAATTATGATGTAGCAAAATAATATAATAATAATTATAATTATATAGCAAAATAATATAATAATAATAATTATTATATAGCAATATAATATAATAATGATAATTATTATATAGCAATATAATATAATAATGATAATTTTATAACAATATAATATAATGATAATAACTTTATAACAATATAATATAATAATAATAATTGTATAACAATATAATATAATGATAATAATTAATAATAATAAAAGTAGGGTGTTACAGTGTATTAAATAAAAAAAAAGTATTCCGGTAGAATCGAATGTGTAAAATAATCGAATGCACTCCGTGAAGCTTAAACGTAGAATCGCAGAACACAAATTGGGAAGCCGGATACGAGCGTCCTTTAATACGTTGAAATCCAATTTATCGGAGTATTGCGCGCTGAGAATGGTAGTTACGCGATTGTTGTTCGCTTGAAATGTCAGGCTACGGTGTACAAGTGTAATAACGTGTCGGACGTGCTTGTGCATCGATGCAAACGGCCAAAGAAACCAGGCTCGATTTACCTGCGGATGTTTTAGGTGAAACATGAAACGTTTTCGTGTTTCTGCCGTTTTAGAGGTGAGACGCGGGAAGTAAGATTTGAAGGAACGACGTGGAGGCTTTTACTTTGCAGAAATGAAATAAAGAAATTATAACAGTATGGCTGTTTATACGAACACGTTGATTTACGACTAAGAAAATAAACGTACGATAAGATATTATAATTATTTTTGTGTTTGTTAATTATTCTTTGTTCGTGGTTTTTTTAAGTTACACAAGCTTCGTTGTATTTTCGTATTATTAGTCACCAAATGATAGTTTCATAAATTTTCAGACTTTAATTAGTCTGTTTATTAGTCACACTCAGAGGTTAAATAGTCATATATGTAAATTTTAGTATATCACTGAACCTAACTAAATGACGTTTAATACAGGCGAATGTTAGTAAGTATTTTACATCTGAAAATCTTTGAAATCAGTATCATCAAACGACCAACAGTCGCCTCTCGAGCGCAAAGGGTTAATGTCAACAATGTCATCTTATTCATAGATCCATTTAATTCAAACCCCCTTTCGTTTAAACAGTCACTGCCTAACTTGCTAAATTAATTTAATTTAATTTTAGTTTAACTTAATTTACTTTAATTATCTTAAATCTTAATTATATTTGTTTTATGTAAGAAATACTTACTAACATTTGCCTACATTAAACTTCATTTAGTTTAATTAAGCGGTATATACTAAAATTTACATGTAACACTATTTATTCTTTGAGTCCAACTAATAAATAAACTAACTAAAGTTTGAAGCTATTTACTAACATTTGCCTATATTAAACGTCATTTAGTTTATGTTGGAAATTCGTGTCCTAACGAATAAAAAAAAATCAATCGCCTCGAAGAAATATTTATGTAAAGTCGAGCTATCAGCAGAGGAGGTTCCAGAAACGGGTCAAGTGTTTTTCCCTTACCACGCTGTGCGTAAGAATTAGAGGACCCTAACGAACTGTGTCCTTTAGCCTCTTCTATTCATTCGAGTCTTGCCTCTCGCTGTGTAGAGATCAGGTTCAGAAATCGATATACCTTCCCTTAGAAATAAAGTTTAGTAAAGTGTTAAGTGTAATGTTATCGTTACTTTATTCCTTTTAATCCATAATCTCCAATAGTGTAGTTAACCTTTTGACTGCTATGGACGCATATATGCGCCCACTACAAGCCGTCGATATCGACTATGGGCGCACATATGCGCTCGGCGATGGCTTCGATCATTTACTGTTGTCTTACCGTGTTTGTTCAGAAATTATTTTATCGTATTCGTGCAATACCTTGTTGCTTATCAACAAGAAAAAATGAAATCCCGTTTATTTCGTCAATTATTCACTAGATTCTGATTCAGATTCAGATTGCGTGAAAAAGTATTCAGTTCCCAGCAATAGCTATTGCAGGTTGCACGCCGTTGACGCGAAACGTTTCGGATCAGAGTATTCAGCAGTCAAAGGGTTAACTAGTATACTAAAATTTACACATACGACTATTTAACCTGTGGGTACGTTAGGGAAATTTAAATTTATTTTATTTTTCCGACCGTTTCGTTCGTTGGTTGAGCCAGAAGTGTGCTGCCCAACTCCCGCTTTGCAGGCCCGACGCCTCGCTGTCCTTCAGGGTTGGGGGAAACACGAGAGGGAGGAAAAGGCTCTTCCGAGCCGCATCGGGCCTCGAACTATATCCGATTTGTTTATTGCCTTCGGGGCCCGAGCGCTCGGATACAGGCTCCTTTCTCCACCACTCCGCACCTCCCCTATGTGGTGTACGCCACAAACCTCTGAGCCTAAATAGCCAACAAAATAACTGAAGCCTGCAAATTTGTGGGACTATCATTTGGTAATTAACAATCGTCTCTCGATCGCAAAGGGTTAAATCTATGCGTTACCATATATACAAATGGATCTGTAGAAGTCTTTATTGTGTGTTATTACTGTTTTGTGTGTTATGAATGAATGAGTGAATGATAGATACACTGAGATAGATTGATTGCGATAGATTGACTGTATAAAACTGTGTTGTCGTGCCCAGAAAATGTGGAGACATTTTTTTTTTTTGAATATGAATGTTTATTACAGCCTTTAAGATACACTTACATATACAAAAGAATCATTTGATCTCCAACAGTCAAAGAGATATCGCTTTTACAATGAGTTTTTACTTATTAGACTAACAAATTTAATATAAGCATACGTAGCCATACAAATTTACATATATATATATATTTTTTTTAAATTTACATATATCAACCTTTTTTTGGTTGATTTTTAAGACGGTTACCTAGGATAACTTTTCTTGCTCTGTTTCTTAGTAATTTATGTTATGTCCAGAAAAAGGTCGTCAAAACTGGAGACTACATTTTCTTTAATGTGGAGACATGAAAAGGACTCTGTGAGTGTTTTTTGGATTCTAACGAGGCTGCAATCAAACGCCCATGGTAATGAAGGTCACCTAGCCATTTGGGCCGAAGGACTGGCCGACGTTCAGGACCTGTTGCAAAGCGTTTGTTGTAGCCCCATAGAACACCCACAGGGGTTCCATGTCACCACAGATCATTTCCAGTATAAATAAGTAAATATTTTAGGGTGCCTAAAATTGTTTGTCGATCACCCTACAGTGATCTCGTCTCGTTGAACGGACCTATAAATTCGTATAACAGGAGCGATTACGCCGCGAAGCCATGACGGTCGTGTTATTTCGCGAAATCGTTAGGTTTGCTTGGAGCCAGTGACGTAACTGGACGCGATTAGAAAACGTTTTATTGGCGGGTATCGCGTTTCCGAGGCGAAGCGTGTGTGTACACGAACGGTAACACTTTATGGTGGGTCGTTAGAGTAGAAGTCGGATGTACAGTCGGGGCACAAAAGTGTGCGTTCGCGCGTTATCGTCCACAAGTTTGAAAACACTTCGCGGTTTATAGGGTAAAGCTCGGTTAACTCTCGTGATAATCTCGCGTTTCCTTCGTTAAATTATATTAGACGTGCAAATTAATTCGGTGCCCTTGCATTTAACGCTTTGTAACTTCCATTCAAATTCAAATACCTTTCTCGCCTTGTGTTGATTCGAAAGTAAACAACATTATACTCTAAGGAACATTAACCCTTTGACATACAAATAAAACGGAATTCGATGCGCCCGAAGAATACTATTTAACCCTAGATTCATAAACATGCATGGGAGATACAGTATTCATAAACATTTGTCTCTCAGACAAACGTAAAATATCGATGATTTTTATTTTATGGAATACAAGTAGCAGTAAAACACACTTTAAGTCTGAAAATTTATTTATTAACCCTTTGACTGCGGAGCGCTCTTAGACGAATCCATCAATATGGACGGCGAATTTTTCGCTTATCAGTCGCTGTGACTTGTCCACTGACTAGTGACAAAAACGGTACCCGGAAGTTTGATACCATTCTTAGGGATTAAAAATAATAATGACAAAGTAATAATGGCATATTTAGTTGCTATGTTACATAGGGCAATAAATTCCATGTTGAATTAATCAGTAAAACGGTAATAAAGGTGTTATAGTAAAGAAATACAGAGGACGTATATTTACGCCTTTCGTATATATTGATGGACTTGTGAAGGCGTATATTTACGCCTTTAGCAGTCAAAGGGTTAACATGTTATATCCCATGTTAAATCAATCCATAAAACAGTAAAATATGTTATAGTAAAAAAATGCAGAGGGTGTAAATTTACGGTTTTCGTATATATTGACGGATACGTGGCGACGTATATTTACGGCTTTCGTATATATTGATAGACTTGTGAAAACGTATATATACGTCTTTAGCACTCAACGGGTTAATTTGGCTCGATTGAACGGTTATGTGCGAGTTTAAAAACAGAATGTTTGATTTTGAAATTTGCATTGTTGTATAACGTTCAATCAGATTGATATATTAACCCTTTGCACTCGAGGGCTCCGCAGCGGAACCATTTAAAATTTGACTTCAAACTCGACAATGCGAATAACTTTCAGTTCATAACAAAAGGACGAAAACAAATCGTGTATAGGATATTCCGCTCTTGGTTTTTTTCATATATATTATAACATTTGTATCCATAATCAACAACGATTTTTCTTTCAATGCGCATATCATTTACTTATACGTGAATACGATCTTTCCACTGAAAAAAAGTGTACTTTTTAGAAAATCTGTAATTTCTTCACAATTGATAGTAGGATTTCAATGAAACTTGGAAAATAGGTATCGCATAGTATTTCAAAGATGTAGATAAAGTTACAAAAAAAAAAAAAAGAATTAAATTTCTAATTTAGTTTTCTATTACTTCATTTAATGTATAATATGGACCAAACAGCAATTGTTAATGCACGAAGCGGCGGCACTGTTAGAGCTGTCCTTTTCTTAGTTTACTTTTAGTCCCCTCTCTTATTTGACAAAAAAAGAAAAAGGAAGAAGGAAAAAGAAAAAAATGTAGAGGTGACCTTTGAAATGTTTGAAACTGCTCCATTTTCAGAGCAGACAGATGCACCATGTGATACGCCACTTGAAACCGTCTAATTTTGTCTACACAATTTTCATCTGCCTTTCCTCGTACAGTCTAGACATTTATATACAGTATTGTGAATTATTTATTCGATTTATTCCACGATTTATCGAGTTAAAATTAGAATACCGAAATATTTTAAGTACGCTCCCTTTTATATTAATTAAGGAATAACTGATTAATTTTTGCTAGCATTAAAAGTGTTATCGCGAAAAATAGCAAGTTCATTTTATAATTATTAATCTGTAAGGGGTGAAAGTTTTGCCTGCTCTTAATATTTAAGAATTAGGTGCATAAAATTTAAAAAATTGTAAAAGAATGGTGTATGTAATATTTCTTTGTTGCAAAAGAAATGAATCGCAAATATAAAATTGTGAAATTTATTGTATGAAATAACTTGATGATATTAAAAATATTATTATAAATATTATTACTGTAATGACAATGGTTCCATTGATTTTATCCACTGTAACTAGTATATAGATTTCAGTAAAATCGTGTTTTTTATTTGTTTATATCTTCTAAACAAATACAAGGTACAGTGTAACCTTCTTTATCAAAATTCCCATTTCCAGAACATTGTACCCAGAAATTTTGTTACCCAAATGAAGTATCATCTAAAAATAGCTTTGCATTTTAAAAAATTCTGAACTTTAGCAATGATAGTAATACATAAACAAACCGTTAATATTCTTAATATTCATTTAAATAAATGAAGTTTAATATAAGAAGAGATTCTATTAACCCTAGATTCATAAACATGGATGGGAGATACACTATTCATAAACATTTGTTTCTCAGACGAACATATTATATTGATGATTTTTGTTGTATAGAATACAGGGATCAATAAAACACAGTTTAAATCTGAAAAGTTGTCCGTTAATCATTAATTTTATGAAATGAAAATGAACACAATCAGTTAATCTGAGCGATCGAAGTTCATCTTTCTATCTCTTTCACTTTAACCCTTTGCGCTCGAAAGGTGACTGTTAGTCGTGTAATAATATTAACTTCAAATATTTTCCAGTGCAAAATATTTACTAATATTCGCTTATATTAAACTTCATTTATTTAGTTAAATCTTTCGCTAAAATTTACATATATGACTATTCAACTTCCGGGTCTGACTAATAAACAAACTAATTGAGGTCTGCAAATTTGTGAAATTATCATTTGGCGACTGATGGTCGCCTCTCGACCGCAAAGGGTTAAAAGTTACAAGTATTTATATATTTTGCGTTGTCTGTAGAACGAATGTTTATGAATCTAGGGTTAACGGAGAACATTAATTCGTATAAGGAAAATTTTACTGTATATCATTGAACGAATTCATTCGTTCATTCGTTACCGATTGTAAACTATTAAGACACAGTTTTCTGTTTTATTTTCCTTGAAATATTTGAGATCTCGTAAGTGTACACACAGACTTCCGTGACTGACTGTACAAACTAAAGGCGAAAGTGGGCCAGAAAGTTACGGCCCGCGATCCTTTGACGTCGCTCTGTATCGTTAGAGCGATTAATTCGACGTGCCGTCGAAAAACGAGCATTATTGGCGCGGCTAAAATACACCGAGATCCGTGTCCGACGTTTAACCTTCGATTTTATTTTTAAATCGGTCCACATCACATGGATCACGCGGAGAACCGTTTTAGCGATGAAATCTACGTTCGACGATTTCTTACAGCCGCGTTTCCAATTCGATTGATGCCCGGCAAACAGCGGTCAACGTTATAGCGAATTTATATCTGATTCTGTCACCGATACATCTCACAATGTATTCTATTGTGCTGTATGATGTACTATATTATCATACGATACTTATTTATTGTATTAGATAATTCTCTATAACAATATTACTTGCGTATGATGATTTTTCAATCTTGTTTCCGTAATTTAGGTTATTCACAGTTAGCTTAACCCTTTGAGTATGGAATACTCCTGGTTGAAGTGTTTCGCGTGGACGGCGCTTTATTAGCAATTGTTGCTTTAAATGGGAGCGAGGAAAAATTGACAAACGCATATACTCGTCCATAATCCACGCGAGTAATTTTTGTCAGAGACGCATACACTCGTCCTTAATCTACGCGAGTAACTTTCGCCAAAGACGCATATACGCGCCCATAATCCATGCGAGTAGCTTTCGCCAAAGACGCATATGTACTCTCATAGTTCGCAAGAGTAACTTTCGTCAGACGCATATACTCGTCCGTAAACCACATGAGTAACTTTCGCCCGAGACGCTTATACGCGTCCATAATCGATAGGAGTAGCTTTCGCCAAAGACGCATATACACGCCCATAGTTCGCAAGAGTAACTTTCGTCAGACGCATATACTCGTCCTATAGTTCACAAAAGTAGCTTTCGCCAGACGCACATACTTGTCCATAGTTCAAATGAAAAACTTTTGCCAGAGACATATATACGCGTCCATAATCCACGGGAATAACTTTCGCTAAAGACGCATATACGCGTCCATAGTTCACAAAAGTAGCTTTCGCCAGAGACGCATACACTCGTCCATAGTTCGCAAGAATAACTTTCGTCAGACGCATATACTCGTCCATAATCCACGCGAGTAACTTTCGTCAGAGACGCATATACTCGTCCATAGTTCACATGAGTGACTTTTGTTAGATGCAATACGTTGTGGTATGTATATTACTACTTATCATGTGCGCATAAAATAGTATAAATGAAAGATGTGAACAATAATTCTAAATTTAACGCGTATAAAGTACCTACTTCCTTTTGTCTGAATTTTTCTCTGTCAGGCTTAACTTATGGATTTACGTTAACTTTGAACATCTGTTCTTTTTTTGCCAGTATTTTGTAATTCTCGTTTGAATTCCTCTTCGGATGAATTAAAGAAAGAAGTAATAAACGAGGAACAGAACCCACTTCTGCGATACTGTAATGTATAATACCTAAACGATATAAAAGAAATCATTTGTTGTATAAACTTAATTTTAAGTGAAGATATACTATTTTCAATATTTTTACTTGTGAATATTCAGTTTGCTTACAATTTCGTACAATTCCAAATATCCTAAAGCATATTAAATTACATACAGCTTCTATGATATTTGATAATGACATGAAAAAATTTAATAAATGTATTTATTTAAATACTTATTTCATTTTTGTTATAACAAAGCTATAATAATTCTTAAAGATATTTCTAACATACCCATTTAATAGGCTTGACTAATTTTTATCCAAACAAGCATTATTGTACATTCGATCAAAGTTAAATAAATGAAGTTATTTAGGTAAACGCTCTTTTCATTTCCTTTGCAACAAGGCTATTGTAATTCTCGATATGCTATTTCTGACATTCCCATTTAATAGGCTTGACTAATTTTTATCCAAACAAGCATTATTGTACATTCGATCAAAGTTAAATAAATGAAGTTATTTAGGTAAACGCTCTTTTCATTTCCTTTGCAACAAGGCTATTGTAATTCTCGATATGCTATTTCTGACATTCCCATTTAATAGGCTTGACTAATTTTTATTTGAACGAGCATTATTGTACGTTTGATCAAAGTTAAATAAATAAAGTTATTTAGGTAAACGCTCTTTTCATTTCCTTTGCAACAAGGCTATTGTAATTCTCGATGCTATTTCTGACATTCCCATTTAATAGACTTGACTAATTTTTACTATTGTACGTTCGATTAAGTTAAATAAATGAAGTTATTTGGGTAAACGCTCTTTTCATTTCCTTTGCAACAAGGCTATTGTAATTTTCAAAGATATTTCTAACTTTCCCATTTAATAGACTTGACTAATTTTTATTTGAATGAGCGCTATTGTACGTTCGATCGGTACACGTTTTGGCAACCAAATTACAGGTCTTGATACGCGGACACGTCGGCGAAAGTTTCGCAAGCTTTGTCAGAAAGTCAGTCAGGTCTGGGCGGGCGCGGTAGCCCGTTTATTTTAGAATTTCGTAATACGGGACGAAGACGAATTTATTCGATTGCTGAAACACGTGATACGCTCCCGGCTCGTACGTGCCGCGATAATGCAAGATTTGTTACACCAATAAACCGTATAATTTACGACCGTTCCGGTCGTTTGTATTAAGTTTCGTTTTATTTAACACAATGCGCGTGGTATGCATCATTGTCGTGTGACGAATTCCGGCAGACGGTTGTTAGAAACGTTAACATTCTTCATGGAGATGTATGAGATGTGCATATTAATTCGGTGTCTTTACATTTAACACGTTTTTTTTTAAAGACTTTCCGTTCAGGCCGTGTGAGGCGTATACGACCCACATATTTACGATTAAATAATATTTTTGACCTACGTACGTATTACAGTTTTTCGATAGTACAAAACCGTAATTAAAACTTTTTTAAAATTCTATTTAAATTAAAATCCTATTCTCACCCTATATTGATCTGAAAGTAGCACCATTAACCCCTTATCGTGCACGCTCGAATTAACTCAAGCGCGTTAAACTGACCAAACTGTGCACACTCGAGATAATTCGAGCGACAATAAAATTTATAATACAATAAAAATTTCGAGTATTTTTGTATTTTTTTAATTTTCTTGCCAAGACAACGTTCTAAATTGTTTTGTTACATTTTAAAAAATTGAGTTTTTTTGGCCGGTTAAAAAAAAAAAACTATGCATTAAGGGGTTAAAGAAACTTTTGAAAGACATTTGAAAAAGACCCAACCAGAGCTTACGCTGCAACTGGGTATTGATCACCAATGCTTAGCACAACGTTTATATCGGTTAAGAAAAATTCGAAAGTGAGGAAGATGAGTTCAGGTACGGAAAAGGCAATTTTGCTTAACAACAATTTTCACTGTTTAATTTTTCTTTTCGTTACAGTATGCTTAAAATTTCTTTAGAAGATAATAAGTGAAATAGGAATTCTTTGAAATATTTTATAATTTTACAGAACACTTGTAGTAAGCATGCAGAACACTATTAACCATTTCTCGAACATTTACAGAGACAGTAAATACTGTTTTGATATAGTGTACAGTAGGTATAGTGCACAAGGTCAGTTTCTGTTACTGTTCTAAATATTTTGCCTACGACGAGTCCTGTTCATGAGTCACATAGTCATTTAAGAATGTCCATACCATAACTTATTATTATTGAATTATGCCATTCTTCTTAGTCTCTTATACAAACAATTCTCAGGTCTGCATCTCGCATCTTTCAGTCGATTCTTGATAATTTCTGATTCTCATGACTTCGCGTCGAGTATGTTCAAAATTTGTTTAAAAAATAGTAAGTGAAATAGGAATTCCTTGAAATATTTTATAATTTTACGGAACACTTATAGTAACCATATGAAACACCATTAATCATTTCTCAAATATTTACAGAGATAGTAAATACTTGTCTGGTATACTGTACAGTAGAACAAAATCAGTTTCTGTTATAAGTATTTCGTTCTAAATATTTTGCCTACGGCAAGTCCTGTTCATGAGTTACATAGTCATTTAAGAATGTCCAAGCTATAACTCATTATTATTAAATCATGCCATTCTTCTTAGTCTCTTATACAAACAATTCTCAGGTTTGCATCTCTCTTATCTTTCAGTTGATTCTCGATAATTTCTGACAATCGTGAGTTCCCATCGAGTTAGAACTTCGATTTCGATTTTAGACCTCGATTTTAGAACGATGTTCGGACCGTTAGAAAGCTTTCCGTTACTTTCTATCGTACAATGGCGATGTCGTCGCACGCAGACACTTCACTCACGAGAATGTCAATCTCTCTCTTTCCCCGCGAAACGTTGCTTGCGTGTCTCTGGGAACGTTGACGGTTGCACAAGCGACCCGTTCGCAAACCGAAGGCCCGCCAATGAGCACGGATTGACTCACGGTGTGTCTTCCTTTTGTAATTACGATTTCTCCGCGGCAAGAGATACGAATCGGGCCTCGTTTCCTGGGGATATTGACTCTTTAACCCTTTGAGCGTTGAATACTGTAGGCCTACGTGCTTTGAAAGGACGGCACACTATCGTTGGAGACGGAATATAGTTACTCGTATGCTGACAATCGCGTTGCAGTTAGCTAAAGATCGAAAAAATTGACAAACTCATATTTTCGTTCATGTTCCCTACAAGTAATTCTTGTCGGTACTAAAAGGTTAACGCTGAAATGTACAGCCATGGAAAAAGTCATAAGGTGAAGAGAACAAAAGTTAACAAACGCATGTATGCGTCCATAGTTCCTACGAGCAACTTTCGTCAAACGCATATATGCGCTCATAACACTCAAAAGATTGTGACGAACGAATGCCGCCATATTCGCGACATTATAAATATTCTAATTACTCACTTCACTATTTAACCCTTTGAGTGTTGATACTCTAGGCCTAAGTGCTTCGAAAGGATGGTGCGTTATCGCTGGAGATAAAATAGTGTTACTTGTATGCTAACAATCGCGTTGTAGTTAGCGAAAGATCGAAAAAATTGACAAACTCATATTTTCGTTCATGTTCCCTACAAGTAATTCTTGTCGGTACTAAAAGGTTAACGCTGAAATGTACAGCCATGGAAAAAGTCATAAGGTGAAGAGAACAAAAGTTAACAAACGCATGTATACGTCCATAGTTCCTACAAGCAACTTTCGTCAAACGCATATATGCGCTCATAACACTCAAAAGATTGACGAACGAATGCCGCCATATTCGCGACATTATAAATATTCTAATTATTCATTTCACTATTTAATCCTTTGAGCATTGATACTCTAAGCCTAAGTGCTTCGAAAGGATGGTGTGCTATCGCTGGAGATAAAATATTGTTACTTGTATGCTAACAGTCGCGGTTGTAGTTAGCGAACGTGTAGCAGAGCGCGGTTTTATTTTTACAGTGATTTAATTTCACTTTTATAGCACAAGCTTATTATACAGCCACGTGCTTACTCTCTTAAGAATACTTTTAGACTATGAGATACTAAGTGTCGTTATATTCAATATTCATTGTATTGTGAACTACATTACCGATAATACATACATACAGTGGCTCCAAAAAGTATTCGTACACTGTATTACAAGGAAATTCATCCACTTCTGAAATTCTGATTTCAATGAAACTTTATGTGCGTACAGAGCATGGTGTATCCTGCTTGGAGCAATTTTTTTAGCGGCAAAATATCTTTTAAGGGGGCTGATAACGAATCTCAAAGTTTCAACGATTTTTCACGCTTTAAATATAAGCTTTTCTGTGTTCTTTTTTTATAACAGGGCGATAGAGCATTAAAAATTAAACATTTTCTAGCTGAAAGGTTTTGCTCCAACAAGTACCATTACAAAGTTATCTTTAAAAAATGAGAGAAAACTCAGAAACTTCAACGCTGGTTTCACCCCTTTAAAATGGCATTTAGACGAAAAGCAGAGTTTAATTCATACGTATACTATTACGATCTACATACCCACAAAGTTTTGTCAAATACTTCTATCAGACTCAGAATTTCAGGGTTGAACAAATTTACTTGTGACACAGTGTACGAATACTTTTTGTAGCCACTGTATATATAAAGATTTAGCAATGATACTATAACGTACATTTTTGTTTAACCCTTTATCTGGTAATATTGACCTCAAGCAACATGTGTTTCTAGCAGCTTGCCTGTGAAAGAGCAACATGCCTTAAATTATTTATGCCCGTTGCATAAATTATGCTAATCAAGTTTTTGCAAGCTCTTCACTCTCTTAGAAAGGGCGTATATGCTTAACTTGGATGACTCCCAAATTTGTTTATTTGAAATTTCAATGCTAAGCTGATAAAGGGTTAAATAATTAACTTTCTGAAAACCAGCGCGCCACCCGAGGATAAATGAAATGTGACCGCAAAGGGTTAAGGGCGCGGATGATTTATAAGAGCGAAGGCGTGGGAATAAAGCGTGGGTCGCTCGATATCGGGGCTTGCAAAAAAGTCTAGGGTTGAACCAGCGGCGAGGAGGTCGAAGGGAGGACGCAGAAACGGAAAAGACTGTGAAGAAGAAGGAAGTCGTCCGCGTGCAGCGTGACAAACCGGCCCCCGTTGGAACCAGATGCGGGGACGGCCCTTGCTTTGCCGCTGCTTTATTGGTATACGTACTATAAAGTGTATTATTTACGGTTTACAGCCACGTTATTGCCGCGTGAACATCGGCGACCGCGCGTTGCCCTGGGCCACGTTTCAACGATCGACGACCTCTCTAAATCCTCGAACAGCCACACGTTCATCCTTGACTTGGACCGTTCAACAGCGAAACGCGCCATAAGGCGACCTCCCTTTTTTTTTTCTTCTTTTTACGAACTTTTCCACGTTGCACAGTAGTGTGTTGAGTACATGAATGAGTTCAGGACAAAATTCGTAACTTCTAAGTTACTTGATTTTCGACTTAGGGGTTATTCATATTTTGAACACTTTGAGAGTTGCTCGTAGGGACTATGCAAGATAATATACAGGGTGTTCGGACAGCCCTGGGCTTAAATTGAAAGAGTAACTCCCTGAGACATTCTAAGACGAAAATCAAGAGTAACGATTTGGCGTTTGAGGCTTTGTTTACGAGTTATAACTAGTTAAAGATATCGTTTAATCCGGACCGTTCGACGCTGGAGCATCACTGTGGACTCAGCGACGTTGCCGACCGAGTTGCCTCGGTTACCCGCTCTCAAGTGTCGAACGGTCCGGATTAAACGATATCTTTAACTAGTTATAACTCGTAAACAAATCCTCAAACGCAAAATCGTTACTCTTGATTTTCGTCTTAGAATGTCTCAGGGAGTTACTCTTTCAATTTAAGCCCAGGGCTGTCCGAACACCCTGTATACTGTGCTAAAAATATGCAAGCAAATTGTGCATGAAATCAATGAAATACTTTATCCTACGGTGTATTTCACTTAATTGAAATGTAATCGTCATCGTTGAATTGAAGTGACTAATAGAAATGTTTAGCGTAGGCAAACAACATTTATCACAAAATTAATTAAACGGCAAGTTTACCGCTGCACGTCGCCAAATATCTGACTTAATCGTTCGATCATTCTGACGAGTCGTCGGTGCATCACATTAATCATTCGTCATTTAATATTCTGCTCGTTAAAGCATATGTGTTCTTAACAAGGAAGTTAATTTACCACGCTCAAAAACGTTTTGCACGTTGTTTAACTCTGTAATCGCGTCCGTACGCAATCTCATCGCAATTATTTCATCGCATTTATTTTTGAAAAATTCCCCCCGGGGGTCACTATCTCGAGTCATCTGGTACATCCTTCGTTTCTCTTGTTGCCCGATTTGTAATTCAATTTTCGAGCGAACTCGGCGAGAAAATTAGAAAACCGGTCGTGGAAAATGAGCAAAGAAAGAGATAACGTCTGGCGGTAATTAACAGATCGTTGTAAACGAGTGCGTGTACGTGGCTCGACGCAGTAACGCCGGTTTTTTAGGAAATAATTGGCATACTCAGACGCCGTGATATTTCATTTTTTCCTTTGCGTGGCTGAAGCAGGCCGTAAAATTTCGCAGCGAGTCTTAAGGGGGTATAGCTGTGTAGACTGTCATTTTTTCAGTTCTTGTGATATATTTTTTTTTAACGATAGGATTTATATTTTGTATTGAGATTTGGCAGATATATTTATTGATCTTGTTAGTATGTACAGCATTTTTTTCATCTAAAAAATATTAAAAATTGTAGGAATTATAGCTGCTTGTTTAACAGCTCTTTTAAAATAGATCGTTCATTGGCGTCCATGATTCTAGACGATCCATTAATCTGAAAGAGAGAGGGAGAAAATATCTTCATTAACACTAGAACTACCGACAATCAAAGCGTACTTATTTGCACGGAAGAGATCGCATTGGAAATTACATAAAAAAATACGGAATACATAAGAAATAAATCTTTATTTATACCTTCTACGGAAAATCATAGGAAATTTTGAAAGCTTTACCACAGTGAATTTATAAGGTTGCTATAAGTAATCATCAACCAGTCATTTTGACTGCTGTGGTAGTTCTAGTGTTAAGAAGAGTGAAGTTATAGCAGGAACTAGGGAAAAATAAAATTTTCGATAAATAAAAAAATGGAGAAACTTTGAAATTTTAGTTCACCTTTGTTATACCTTTTCTCACTTTTAGCACGTTAAAAAGATAGTAAACCGTAATATTTTTAAGAGTTTCTAGTTCCAGCGATAAAGGCACGTTTGTTGAAGATTCTCTTCAAATATGAAGTCAATCGGTCAACTAAATCTTCAGATATTTTGGACGCCAAATTAAAAAGTAAAGTTTCGAGAAAAACGCATTCATTGTTTCTCCTAATCCCTTCCCGTGCCATTTAGCTCAACGAAACTCGAATGCAAAGGGTTATAGTTAATTTACAAAAAGCTGAAAATGAAAAACAGAAAAATATTTTGTTCGCAATTGAAATAAAAGAAAAAAAGACAAGAGAAGGAGAATAAAATAAAATTCAACAGCCATTTCTATAAAAATCGTCTTTATTTTATCCAATTTTGATAAATTTCAGCGAAGTTATGTGAGTTTAAACATTGAGTGTATATGGAAAGAGTTTTGTCCAGTTTTTCTGAGCAAATATTCCACTGTATGCTATTTAAAAACACGTTTGACATAGGATTTGCTGGAACGAAACGCTGTGTCTAGTCACGTTGAACCGCAAAGGGTTAATACGATTCATATTGACTATTTGCATGTTTGTATACAATGTATATTGTTTCACATAATTTTTGTTTGCGTATTGTGTTCGTCTGGTAATTTTAATTTTGTTATATATGTACAATGTCTTATGAATTACGCACTTAGGTGTATGCTAATAATCCTGCATCTAATAAAAAAAAAAGAAACACCGGGTTAATTACCGGCTACGAGATGATCTCGAGGCGTAAAAGCACGCTGGCGCCGCTTGTAATTTCAAATTCGCCTTGGCCAGCGGGGCTCGCGTTTAAGTTCCTTTTGTCGGGGCGAAAATCGAGCTTCTTTTGCATAACTACATAATATTTAGCAACAATCTCGAATCACGCCGGCGGGGTAATTACGCGCACACGTTCGCCGGGCAAATTGCAGTTTTCCATGACTGCGAGTGATTTACCTTGTCACTCATTTACGCGAGCGTAAATCTTCGCGGGAACGAAATTCTCTCCTCGATCGTGAACGCGAGGCTTCGTTTAGTTTGATCGAGCCACGTTGCTTCAAACCGTTTCAGTTCGAGTAAATTTGCTTAAAAATTTTGAATGCCAAACTTTCGTACAGGCGAATAATTTATTTATTCGTTTATAACTTGTTGGATGTTCGCGACATTTGGAATAGAGGTTTCTCTGCGATTTCTTAACACCATATTTACGGATGTTTCTTGTACATCGTGTTTATAATATACATATAATGTTCTATGATGATTTATTTAATATGCAGGTTATTGGTGGATAATGAGTAGAATTGTTTCTCTGTAATAACAAGGTTTTTATTATTTTGAACTAAATAATAATATAATAACTTAGACTGATTATTTATCCTACCTGTAATAACAAGGAAACAACATTCGATGCTATTATTCACACCGTTGTTTCTTGATTAATTTTCTTAAATGTAATTTGTTGTAATTCTTTTGTAGTTTCTATATCTTTGCACTTTTGTTTACATTGTCGCACTGACGCCACATGTCTATTCATTAAATTATCTTGATACAATTGGAGATCTAACTTATCGACCTATTTACGCGCTAAATTCAATATAACTAAGGATGCTTTCCTTACATACATATAATTAAGAAATAGGTGTACAACATACAAATTTATAAATTGCAGAGCTTAGAAAGAAATAGATTAGGGTGTATTTGTATCACTCTATTAATAAAAGTCAACAAAAATTGCTAAGTATAATAGTAATTAACTTTGCAATTCCTGTTCATGAAATCTGAAATCCGTCAAATTGACGGGTCCCGTAAATCTAGCGTTAAACAAGGTACATATGTTCCTTCGGAACGTTAGTTTAAGTTATAAGTAAGCTATTATTAACCCTTTGTTCTCGAGAGGTGACCGTTAGTCGTCTAATAATACTAACTTCAAAAATTTTCAAATTCGAAATATTTACTAAGATTCACCTATATTAAATGCCATTTAGTTCAATTAAGTGATATACTAAAATTTACATATACGACTGTTTAACCCTTTCGCTACGAGCGGTGACTATAGTCAGCCCGTGAAATTTCGCGAACAGAATATTATTGCATTATGCGATAATTTTTTAACCCTTTCCTTTCTACGACCGATTATAGTTACGCTCTGCGTAAGATTCCGCGGTATTGAACGTTCGACGGGCAATTGCAATTGTTCCGTAAGTGCACACTTTTGACATGGCGGCTCGTTCAGCGGAAGTTGTGCGCCGAAGAATCCTCCCGTAGCGAAAGGGTTAACCTCTGAGTCTAACTAACAAATAAACTAACTGACGTCTGAAAATTTGCGGTACTGTCATTTGGCGACTACAGTCGCCTCTTGAGTGCAAAGGGTTAAAAGGAAAAATAAGGGATCAGAAAAGGACATCCGTTGACCTGACCAATGACCGTTCAAGTGTTTTGTTTCATTTCGGCGGTTAATTATTAGTTAATCACAATAGAGCCTTTGTCGAATCAGTAACAGTGTATGCTCAGGCTCCTCTATTTTACCTAATTCTTCTATTAACACGTTGAGCCCGGCGCCGGTCCCTGAGGACCGGCACTAGAATTTTCGTTTGGCTGGCGTCGGTCCGTCTAATGAATTATCATCTTCTGATGATGACAACCGTACTACTCTGCGACGTTTGGAAGATAAAAATATTTCACTTGACGTGTCACTATCTTCTTCTCTTTCCGACATATTCAATGTTATGGGCAATAACTATTTTCAAAACTAAACTCAACTTTCTTTTTACGAACAATCTGTACACTTCGGTAGGTCTTTTCCAATTGATCGCCTCTCGAAGGTACGTACGTGACTTTTTTTATACATCATACGAAAGTATAGTGAACAGAATCACACGTACACCTAAAAGGCGTCGAAATTAGCGCAACAAAGAATAATTCCTTATCTCTCAGCGATACCCTACAACTTTGTATCGCTCGCCGGCTGCCGGTTGAACGGTAAGGACAGCAAAGTCGGCGCCAGGCTCAACGTGTTAATCATTTATACATCACAATTTGTACTTTTATTTTTAATAAAATTTTAACTAATAACCTGGAAATTATCAATTATAACAAGAACAAACATTTCTGTCGGAATTGACTCGAACTCGTGGACACGTATCAAGCTTGATCCCTTCGCTACACCATAGCAAAGGGTAGATCGAGCCTTCCTCACCTTGCGTGGCGTATTTCCATTATGTACGCCTTCGTCATGCGGGGGCGCGAAAGGGTGCCGTGGCGCCAAGAAGGGCAACAATGCTGTCAGACGCCACCTACTCCTGTCTGCGTTTCTCTTCACCCTTCGCCACTTGCCCCGTGTCTTTTCCATCCCGCATTTTCCGCCGTTTGATTTCTCTTTCTGTCACGACTAGCCTGCCCTCCTCCATCCACACGAACTCCACCCCCTTGTTTTTCCTATCCCCTGCCACGCACGGTAAACGTTGCCCTTCCCCTCCCTCTAACCCTACCCTCGTTTCGCGTTTACTTCGGAGCATCCGCAGTTTGTTTCACCCTGTCCTGTTCTTCTCACGGAACAGGCGGCAAAGTATACAACCCCTTTCGCGTGCTGTATACTCGAGCACAAAGTTTTTGCAACCACGCCACGCGTGAAAAGTGCAGGCGATCGCGCAATCGCTGCAAGGATACACGAATGAGAACCGGGGTGAAATACGAACGAGGGGTTGGATTGTATATGGAGGAAGAAAGGGAAGTTTTTATCGTTACGCAGAATGTATTTTTGTACATGTATATCTGGTGTATAGGGTAAAATTGTCTAATAAGAGGATCTCTTCTAATATGAAAGTATATTCGTCAGCATATCTTATGAACTTGTACAGTCGAACCTGAGTAATCCAGATGACGAAAAAGGCGGTTCAAAAATTAAAATTAAAAGAAAATGTGTGGAATATGATAGTAGATACAGTCACTATCGCGTGTTATATACTCGGACACAAAGTTTTTCCAACAGCATTTCTTATCAACTTGTACAATCGAATCTGAGTAATATAGGTGACTAAAAAGGCGGCTCAAAAATTAAAATTAAAAGAAAATGTGTGGAATATGTTAGTAGATACAGCCACTTTCGCGTGCTATATACTCGAGCACAAAGTTTTTCCAACAGCATTTCTTATCAACTTGTACAGTCGAACCTGAGTAATACAGGTGACTAAAAAGGCGGTTCAAAAATTACAATTAAAAGAAAATGTGTGGATTGTGATACTAGATACAGCTCCCTTTGCATGCTATAACTCGAGCACAAAGTTTTTCCAACAGCATACCTTATCAACTTGTACAGTCGAATCTGAGTAATCCAGGTGACAAAAAAGGCGGTTAAAAAATTGCAATTAAAAGAAAATGTGTGGAATGTGATACTAGATACAGCTCTCTCCGTGTACTATATACTCGAGCACAAAGTTTTTCCAACAGCATTTCTTATCAACTTGTACAGTCGAACCTGAGTAATACAGGTGACGAAAAAGACGGTTCAAAAATTAGAATTAAAAGAAAATGTGTGGAATGTGATACTAAATACAGCTCTCTTCGTGTACTATATACTCGAGCACAAAGTTTTTCCAACAGCATTTCTTATCAACTTGTATAGTCGAACCTGAGTAATACAGGTGACGAAAAAGACGGTTCAAAAATTACAATTAAAAGAAAATGTGTAAAATGTGATAATAAATAGACAGATGAGGATAACAAAGACATTATTTTGAATGATGGTAGTGATTTTGAAGAAAATTATGATATAGAATGTTTCATTTACACAGTCTTTCGCTCTTTAGATATGCATGATGGATAATAGGATAAATGTATAAAGTGTTATCGATGGATTTATGAAGACTGTATTGCTCAAGAAATAAATTTTATATGTTCAATGTGTTGGAAAAGAAAAGGGAAACAAATTTCGTGACAAAACCAAACTTGGTCTCATATTAAGATGTGTACTTAAACTTTGTTAACATTTTTCTTTAGGTGGTTTACCTAATTGACATTAAAATTTTGTTTATAACCTATCTCGTAACATTACTTTGTTTATCATGTTCTGCTACTTTATGTACTAATTGAGTTTCCCGTTTATCGAATAAATAAATAAATAAATAATCGAACACACTTCCACGCATCTTATCGTGATCCAATTCTTCCCCTGGCTTTCGTGCAAACGTGTCAACTTGTTCAATAACAATAAAGCCATTTCAATTGACATACATTACACGTGTATACGCGCCTGTAAACTTACACAGTCACCACCCTGTTAACGTGCGCGCGTGTGTGTGTGGTCACGCTTGGCTGTACGCGATCTCATTGTCCGCGGCATGATTAGCAAAACCGGGTCACTTGCAGTGCAGCACAATGCAATCATTTCGCATGCAAACTAATCTTCCTACCACCCACACCGTTGTACTCTTAGTACGTTTGCTCGGATCCGTTCTGTATCCTTGTCAGAGGGGTTGCTCTTTGCTATTCGGAATTAATCTTCTCGGTGCATATGTATACGCCTGGACTCGATTTGATGAAGTTTCTTCCTTCAATTCTTTTTCGAACTACTGTTCTCGAGTTTTTAATGTTACCGATTAAGAATCTTTTAATTTATGTTTTTATTCATTTTAAACGAACAATCTTCGATCTTCAGTTTTCAGTTTTATTAATTTTTAATTTTACTCATCTTGAATTTTATTCATCAGTTTTACTGATTTTCAATTTTATCCATTATTAATTTTACCCATCATCAATTTTATTGATTTTCAATATTTTATTCATTTTTAATTTTACTCATTAATTTTACTAATTTTCAATTCTACTAATTTTTAGTTTTACTGATCTTCAATTCTACTGATTTTGAATTTTACCGATCTTTAATTTTACTAATTTTCAGTTCTACTGGTTTTCAATTTTACCGATCTCCAATTTTACTAATTTTCAATTTTACCGAACTTCAATTTTACTAATTTTCAATTTTACTGATCTCCAATTTGACTAATTTTCAATTTTATTATTCAAATCTTTTTTTATCTCAATGTTAATTTTTAAATATCTCGTTGAATAACCCTGTATTATTTTCATCTTTCAGTTTTATTTTCAATTACACCATTGAATTATTTAACAAATTTATTCAATTCAAGCTATCCTCGCACACCAAAATACATTCTCCGATGGTATCTAAACATCGTAGCAATTAAGTTTCATTAAGGTGGTCGAACGAAGGGATGCTGCACTTGTGGATTCCCAGTTTTGCCAGAATGATGTTTACAATGGCGGAACCCGAGGAGCTTTTCTGGTGGAACGGTTTCCATGGCGTTCCTACGAACGCGCGCGCGCGCGCGCGCGCGCGCGCGCGTGTGTGTGTGTGTGTGTGTGTGTGTGTGTGTGCCTCAGTACCCCTCTCTGTCTTCCCTCTCTCTATCCGAGTTTCGTTCCTCTGTATGCAAATCAGTCGACACCTACCTACGTGGCGCTTCGTGTCTTATCTTCATCCCTGAGATGTTGGTTCCTCGTTCGAATGAGATTGCGTGCAACCTTCGTTCCGAGCCTCCCTTTCCCCCGTCCCTCTCGTCTTCGGTCGTAGGGTACATTCATTCTGGACGCTCGGACGTATCTTTGACGCTTACCCTTCGCTGATAACGTTTTACGAGTTTCTTTGGAGGGTTGAAGAAAAAATAAGAGAGGGTTTGAAGTTACGGCAATCTTGGGAGAATAATAGCTTCGCGGTTATAGTTGTTTTTTTCCCACCGATGACGCCTCATCACTACGTAAATTTTTGTTCTTTCATTTTTGTTAAATTATTTAGGAGATTTGTACAATAAATTTCGACTTTTTAATATGATAATTTCGTTCTTTACTTTTTGGCTCTCGTTTACAATACAGTTCTTTATGTAAGGTGAACGGTGTTTATATGTATCTCCGTAGATGTGTGTATGTGTGTCATGTGTGTGAAATGTAAAGGTTTTGTGTCTTCTGCTGTCTAACGGAAGTTGTCATTTTTATATTTCTTACAATTTTCTTTCTATTATATTTATGAACATTTCATTTTACATGTTACGAACACAACATTTTTGTGATTTCAGTATTTCCGGAATTTTTATGGATTGATGTAAATTTCTCGTTTTTAGATTTATATATTTGTCGGGTTAGGATTTAATAGGGTGAAATGACAAGGGGTATTTTTTTTTGGGGGGGGGGGGGGTTGACAGCTATATTGAAAGGGTTAAAGTTATAAATGAAGATGGTCAATCGTGGAAGATCTGAAAGAAAGCATTTGTTTCATTGGTGGCGATTTAAATTTAAATTTTAATCTTTTTTTATTTATCAGAAAATAAATTTTGTTGTACTAATAGTATACATAGATATTCAACTGAAGGAATAAAATTTTAGTTGTCATAGCATTGATTTCTTTCTTCAGTAATGTTACAAATTTTTCATTTTAAAGCTTATCCTAGATTTTAACAAATATTGTTATTAGATTATTCAGAAAATAATATCTTTTGAAAGAACAGACTTTTCAAATGGCTTTGAAGCGCGTAGAAAAATTGCGGAACAACCGGTGTGTAACTTATGGAATAAATAAATAATTACATTAACATATAAGGCAGGTTTCCTCATTTATTTTTACCCGTTGAAGAACAAATTTATTAACATCAAATACAAATAATAATTTTTTTATTCCACAGCTGAAATTAAATATTTATACCGTGTTTCTGAATATTAAAGTAGCAAAGAATGTAGAATATTCCCCCTGTTCCGCTTACAATCTTGTTAGAGTTAAAAGAAAATTAAATGTCTACACGTGTACACGTATCTTTTAAGAAGTTTCGGAATAATTTAACAGTGTCAGTATTTTAAACGACGAGCTACAGAATTGTTGTATTATGCAAATTCTGTGTATTGAGAGACGACAGCTCGTGTCGATTTGATTCAACGACCGCCTCAATTTATTTGAATTCCAACGAATTATGCCTTTGGTGCCAATAATACGATGAAATTCGCTGGAATTACAGTTACTGGGAACATTAATGTTACAGTGTTATTGACAGATCGACTATTAGCTCGGTGTTATTTGGCTTGACATTTCGTAATTGGATGGTTTAATTATTTTGATCGATTCGCTGCCTTAATAAGGCAATTAAGCGAGGACATATTATGTGGTATTTAACGCAATTACCTGCTGCTTCGATAGTTCGTATAAATAGATTAATTCGCTGTTACATGCTGGAGGCACACGAAATTATTATCGATCGACCGAAACTTCCACTTGTTTCCTGAAAACGTTTTCCACGTGATTATCGTGACGGAAGTGGGGCATAAAACACCATTATGGGATAACCGGCGCAAAAATAAATTTTATGTAGGAAAGTACGTGGAAACGTGACGTAACCAGGTTTTACTTGTGAGTCACTAAAGTATTCGACGGATCATTTCTTTTTTTAATGTTTACTTTCTGAACGTGTATTATTCATCTTCTATTCTTACGGTTTTATTTATTTTATTTTATTTATTTATTTACTAGACAGGCATAACTCTTTAATATTTAGATAATTATATAATAAAAGGATAAAGCTGCATATAGGTAGATATTTAACTATTAATACCATATATAACAAAATATGAGAAACGATAAATCAATTAGATTTGAGGATTTTTAGTAAAGTAGATTTGAATTTGATTATAGTTTCTGAGAAAAAATCAATACTCTTGAAGAATTTATTTGCAAGATTACTAATTCTGCTAATTGGATCGGTTGAGTCGCTATTATTTGATGGTGTTCTAAAAAGTAAGGGATTTCTGGTAAGCCTAGATGGAATATTAAAATTGATTGCTGCTGTTAGTTTAGTGGAAGAAATTTAAACATTAATGATTTTGAAGAGGAAAGATAGGTCGGATATGGTTCTTCTGTTTTTAAGTGTTAATAATCGAAATTTTCTCATGAGTTCGCTATAGTCATTGTCAGTGTGAGACATTTATGTCGAACTCTTAGTTTGAGAGTGACACACAACTCAAGAAACGTGTCTTTTAAGTTATTACCATTAAAAGTTTATGGAAACCGCTGAAATTATAAATTAGCCACGGGGGAATATTTAAATTTCTCCCTTTGTTATTGTGTATTATTGTATTCAAAGACAGTTTCTGGAATTTCGTAAGAAATAATATTTTAGAGTTATATCACTTTCAAAGAGTAAGAGTGCAATATATTTATTACAAGATACTGAAATACATTTTATTACCCTAATAGAATTAAGGTTTAGGCAAAGAAAAGTGTTTCTACCACAGAATACTTTTATAACCTTCTCAATAATTACTTAAATTACGGTTTAAGCATTCCTTACTATTATATTGAATATCATAAAGTAAATTGTGTTTGGTAATTTCTAGTTTCCCAAATTAAGTGTACATTTAAAATTAGAAGTAAGCTTTATTACAGCTGTAAAGTATTTTTATTGTATCTGAGGTTATACCTGGTGCCAAAGGTGCTACAGGTGATTATAAAGAAAAGGATTAATTTATTTGTATAAAATAATTTTGTGTCGTTAGAATAAACATAATTGTTTAATAAAACAAAGAAATCGTATAATTACTTTCATTTTTAACAAAAGTATGCTAGTTTTAATAAATATCTTCAGTATTTCTAAGCGACAGCTGGAATTCTTGTAAGGTATTCAGAAGGTTAATTTTAAAAGCTAAGAATTTGTAGGAATTAAAATTCAAGTAACATAAGGATTAATACACTCCCACAGTTTTCCTTATAATCAAGCATTCATTAATATTACGGTGTGAGTAACTGTATTGTAATTAAAACCAGAAAAATCAAATTCAAACTGTGATACATTTATATTTACGAGTGCTACCATCTATGGATTGTCGTCGTGATGATTCTTATGTGTTTTGTTTTTAATGGAGAATAAACAGTCTGGAAGTAAACACAGAGAAGTGTAGATATTTGTCACTAAGAATAACCCATATTAATAGATATGTGTAATAATTTATGTACAGTTCACACTTTATTAAAGTAGTCATTCTTCACGAACTAAATTGATAGAAAAGTTCACAAAAATGCTAGCTTCCGTGCTATTCTTTTCATCCAGACTACTAATCTAGTTGTCAACTAATTGCAATGGAGAATGTAAGAATGGTATTGAAAATAATTCGTTTCGATGATAATTTTATCATAATCATCGTTGGAGGAGACTAGATTGCTCGATATAGCTGTGGCATTTCACGGTTCCCTAGGAATTGCCATGCATGATGCACGAATCGTGACAAAGGAGGCACAGCTGGAGAGGGGAAACCAGCAGAGAGTGACACCAGGCACCTTACGAACGCTGAAAGAAACAGTTGCGTCGTCGGTAATTGCGCGGGGGGGCTTTAATTAACGAAGCACAATGGAGGGAACGTACCCATTGCCACCCTCATTGTCTTGGCGTTAGATCTGTCCTAGCTGCAGTTTCTCGAATAACCTATTCCCGATCCTGCGTCTGTGTATTCTACGCACACTAACGCGTCTAGTGATGGGATCAAGTACATGTCAAGTAGGTTCGAGTCTGTGAAAATTTCGAACATCTCACGAGTGATTGGAAAAAGATATTTGAGTGGACTTGTATTTGGATGAAATATGATGTTC
>JAOPTO010002351.1:0-210479 GCA_033822845.1 Tetrapedia diversipes
ATTACGCTCAAATTCGGGGTTAGGTTCAGGTTAGGATCGCGGGAATCTGGTTAGGATTAGGTTAGGTTCGGTTAGGATCGAAAAAAACCTGGTTAGGATAAAAAAAAGCCGGGATTTTCGCGCGCCCCCCCCCCGTTCACGGGCTGGATCGGGTTAGGTTCAGGTTAGGTCTAGCCGCAGGTGAAATTTTTCGGGTTAGGTTCAGGTTAGGTCTGGATTACGCTCAAATTCGGGGTTAGGTTCGGGTTAGGTTCGCGAGAATCTCGTTGGATTAGGTTAGGGTCGGTTAGGATCGACAAAAAAGCCTGGTTAGGATAAAAAAGCCGGGATTTTCGCGCCCCCCCCCACGTTCACGGGCTGGATCGGGTTAGGTTCAGGTTAGGTCTAGCCGCAGGTGAAATTTTTCGGGTTAGGTTCGGGTTAGGTTCGGGTTAGGTCTGGATTACGCTCAAATTCGGGGTTAGGTTCAGGTTAGGATCGCGAGAATCTCGTTGGGATTAGGTTAGGTTCGGTTAGGATCGAAAAAAACCTGGTTAGGATAAAAAAGCCGGGATTTTCGCGCGCGGCCCCCCCCCCCACATTCACGGGCTGGATCGGGTTAGGTTCAGGTTAGGTCTAGCTGCAGGTGAAATTTTTCGGGTTAGGTTCAGGTTAGGTCTAGATAACGCTCAAATTCGGGATTAGGTTCAGGTTAGGATCGCGAGAATCTCGTTAGGATCAGGTTAGGTTCGGTTAGGATCGACAAAAAACCTGGTTAGGATAAAAAAGCCGGGATTTTCGCGCGCCCCCCCCCCACGTTCACGGGCTGGATCGGGTTAGGTTCAGGTTAGGTCTAGATTACGCTCAAATTCGGGGTTAGGTTCAGGTTAGGATCGCGAGAATCTGGTTGGGTTCATGAGAATGTGGTTAGGATCAGTTGGAATTACGAAAATCTGATCAGTATCAGCCAAAAACAAAACTTATTTGAAACCTTTGGACATCAAGATGATGACCTTTTTTTTTTTTTTTTTTGGCTTGCTGGAAATTTGTAATTCCATTTTGAGGTTAGGAATCCCCAGGAGGTTACCGGTCATCCTGACGGGAACACAGGATTATAAATTCGTTAGCACCAACAAGGCCGCAGATTTGCTTGATTATACAGGATGACAAAGGTGTCGAACAACGCGAAATTGTTGAAGATCATGGTGTTATACCAGATGACTAGGATATACAGCATTTTTAGCGACAACTATAATGCCAGGGAATAACCAACACAGAAACCGTATTATCCAGATATACACCATATATCCAGCTCAATCCTAATCTCTCCCGTGTTATATGCAACCTCCTAGTGGGAGAAAAGACACGCTCAGACTCAGTTCCTACTGCAAATACATTGCGGTCCACATGTCTATGTTTCATTGAATTTAAATTTGAAATAATTTAACTATAAGTGATTGTAGGGAGCAGAATGTGACTCCCGCACAGTACCGCCAGGTGGCGTGGTTGACGACAGCATCGTCAACCATAGATCATGAACGCTTGAGTCGGCTAGGGAAAAATCCCTAGGACTCCCGGCGATTCCGCCAGCCACCATGAAAAAGGTAGTCTCAGGAATACCCGCGTGAAGTTAACACGTTGAATAAAATGAGACCAGAACCAGAGCAAGATTCTAGTTGATTTCATACCTTACCTCTAGAGTAGGATAAAACCTACATGATAATATTGACGACTGCGTTTCTCACAGATGGCAGCACCAAATACAATCGACCTGATCACATTGGTTAACATTGCACTTTGTGCTCGATTTGTCTTCGTTTATAGAAAGTAATAAAATAACCTGCAAACTGTGTAGTTAAATTCGACTTTCATAAAATTTGTTATTTTTAAATTACACCTGTCAGGTGATCTATTAACACAAAGTTTTGAAAACTTTAAAGCTTATAGGATAAAACGATTATACTTTATCCATAAACGGTACAATGTCCGAAACAGATTTCATTGCATCTTTGCCAGGTGAACCTGCATAAGATTTTATAACTTTTATAACTTTTTCATAAAAAAAGATTTTTCTATTAATTAAAATATTTATTACTCTAGAAATACTAAAGTTTTATGCTATTATTTTAGATGTAATTTATACGTCTCAGAAGTATGGAAACGACGAGATTGGCGAAGGTTCTGAATCTAATCCTTTCAAAACGATTTTGAGAGCAATGCGTTATGCAGGAAAAGAACCATTTCCACCTATTTATCAAGACGCCTGTGAAGATGGAAAAAGGTATGAGTTAGTATCAAAGTCTCAATTAAAAAAAACTCAAAAGATTTGGATAAGGGAGCAATATAAGAATGAGGACAAGCAAAAACGGTTAATAGAAGATGAAGAGAAGAGATTGAGAAACTTTGAGGAAGCTAAAGTAATTGTAATTGAAGAAAATAGTGCTTTGCCATCTGCAGTTTCTATAAAAATCAGAGATAGTATCAATTATCGAGATCGACGAGTAAAGCTTTATGGATGGGTGCATAGGCTTAGACGTCAAGGTATGATAGTGTGCATAACAGGTAATGTTTTTAATTGTATTTAATTTGTAAATTTAATAAGTATATTTTGATAGGTAAAGCACTTATGTTTATTACATTAAGAGATGGAACAGGTTTTCTGCAGTGTGTACTTACTGATATTTTATGCCAAACATATGATGCATTGACCTTGTCTACGGAAGCTTCTGTTGAAGTATTTGGTACTCTCAAAATTGTACCACAGGGAAAAAATGTATTGTGCCAGACACAAATTTAATAAGGCCTTTCCAAGCTTTTCTAATCCCTGTTATTTCTAGGCTCCAAATGGACATGAATTACACGTTGATTACTGGAGATTAATTGGAGCATCTCCTGCTGGTGGTGCAGATTCTATTTTAAATGAAGAAGCTCTTCCTGATGTACAATTAGACAACAGACATATTATGATACGTGGTGAAAATGTATGATAATTAATACACTGAACTACCTATTGAGATTATAGAAAGCATTTAATTTTAGATTCGTTTGTATGTAGATTTTAAATTTTAGATTGAATTCAACTGCAAACGCTTAACTAGAAATATGTATGAAAGAAAGATTGAGATCTATGTAATAGTCATCTACCTGATAATGAAAGACATTTGTCTATTGTAATTTGCTTGTTCCAGACAACTCGCACATTAATTATGAGATCTGTATTGATGCAGGCATTTAGGGAACATTTTAATGAAAGAGGATATTTCGAGGTAACACCACCAACATTGGTACAAACACAGGTAGAAGGTGGTTCAACATTGTTTAAGCTAGATTACTTTGGGTAAGCAAATTGTGGTATTATTTACTTCCATTTGTACCCGTTTATTAAGATAATATTGTATTCTTAATTCAGTTCAATTGTTATTTTGTCAATCTTGTCTTCTACTTTAGAGAAGAAGCATACTTAACCCAGAGTTCACAGCTTTACCTAGAAACGTGTATTCCAGCAATGGGTGATGTGTATTGCATTGCACAATCTTATCGAGCGGAACAATCTAGGACTAGGAGACATCTTGCGGAGTAAATATGCACGGTCTTTGATGCCTTCAAATAATTCTATTACTAACCAAATCTATATAAAAATTCTAACTTTTAGATACACGCATATAGAGGCAGAATGCGCATTTATTACCTTTGAAGAATTGCTTGACCGTTTAGAAGATTTAGTGTGTGATGTTGTTGAGCGTGTCCTTAACTCATCATATGGTTATCTTGTTAAGGAGTTGAATCCAGATTTTAAAGTACCAAAAAAGCCATTCAGGAGGATGGATTATACTGATGCGATTGAATATCTACGAATTAATAATATAACCAAAGAGGATGGAACGTTTTATGAATTCGGTGAAGTAAGTTAATGAATATTATTTGATTAATGCTGTTAGGAAATTCTTGAATATTTATTGTTAATTTCATTTAATCGATAGGATATTCCAGAAATGCCTGAGAGAAAAATGACCGATAAAATAAATGAACCGATAATGCTATGCAGGTTTCCTGCAGAAATCAAGTCGTTTTATATGCAACGTTGTGTTGACGACAAGCGTCTTACGGAATCGGTAGATCTTCTTTTACCGAATGTTGGTGAGATAGTTGGAGGTTCGATGCGTATTTGGGATTATAATGAACTGTTACAAGGATATTCTAATGCAAATATTGATCCTAAACCATATTACTGGTATACGGATCAGGTGGGTATAGACCTTCATACTTTTAATTATTGATTATTTTATATCGATTTTGTTAACTTACTTATTTAATTATCTTTTATCTAGCGAAAATATGGAACTTGTCCTCATGGTGGATATGGATTAGGGCTTGAAAGGTTTTTATGTTGGCTTTTGAACAGATACCATATACGCGAGGTATGCCTTTATCCACGTTTTCTGGAACGTTGCCGACCTTAGGCTTAGATTTACATTATAAGTATATGCATACGTAGAACTTCGTAAATTTTGTACCTAAAGAATTTATTGTTTACTGTAACGTCATAATTATGAAATATATTAAGAATAAAACGTTTACTTTCCACTTCACTTATCAATGAATGTAATCAATTGAAAATACATGAAATTATAGCAAACTTCAACTACCCGATATTTATTGCGATCTAAACATCTATATAAAATATCCTGAAATGAAACCAAATGAATAGAATTAGAATTAACGTACTACATATTTGTTTCGCTAATTGCGCGTATCTATGTATCTTATTCTGTTTTTCATTGAATGTTACGAACGTTTCATAAAATAATTTCAATGAAATTCTTTTATACTCTTTTATATGAAACCTCGCATTCGTAATGTTGATATTTCTGTATAGTACGTTTTAACATTAAAATAATGTTTTGGACAAAAAGCTGTTCGTTGCAGTGTAATTAATAACTATACCAATACAATAATTATTGTCGCTGCTGTTGTCGATGATGATAATACATTTAATGATAATGTCTTTTGAAACTGTATGTTCGGTATTTTAAAATTGCAATTTGACGTTTGTATGTCATAAGGATGTAAGTAATATGTGTAAATAAAGAAAATATTATATTCAAGAGAGAAGAAAAATAGTATAAATGCCATAGATACCAAGTGGTTCATAGCAGCGGTTAAATGTATTGAAGGGATTGATACAACATAAAAAGAGATACGTTTTTAATTAAGTTAAATTGCACAAATATTTATGGTTCCATAAATATGTGACGTACATGTACGAGCATACACAGGAGAGTTACAAATACGTTTGTTCGTATGTTTCTCTTTTCCGTCTTTCTCCTTTTTCTTACTCTCTTTCTGTAATACCGTAAAAATAATTCGATACAGAGAATAACATATATTACATTTCATCTATATTTTCCTTCTGTCAATTTACAGGCTTAACGAATATTACATAATTTAGTATTTGTGTTAAATATATTTTACACAAGGAAAACAAATATTTATTTCGCTACGGTGCAAATAAATACAGAATAGATACGATTGGACCTTAGAGCGAGAAGTTAATAACGCAGTATTAAGTTGTGAACGTAAAAACAATATAATACATGTACATATAATACTCATTACTAGTCGTTCAACTAGTTCTGGCTCTTGTTCTGACTTGACATCTTTTTATAAAAGAGAAATGTACACTCTACAAAGGAATAACAATTTACATGGTAAATATTTGGAAAATCAGGAATACATAGGAATCCAGAATCACAACTGGACGCGAGCAAAGTGCAGACCTATTGGATAAAATCTTTGATATAAATTCAGCCTACACTAAACAATATTACGAAGAGGAAGAGGAGGAGGAGGAGGAGGAGGAGGAGGAGGAGGAGGAAGAGGAGAAGGAGAACGTGAAAGTTTAACAACAAAGAAGTTGCAGTCTTAATGGATAAGCTTCAAACAATTGTTTTTCGTTTTTAATACTTTGTATACATCCGTATTTGTAATGATTCAATAATTTTCTCCTTTATCCCTATTCTTTCTGTCCTCTTAATTAAATTTCATCATTTCGCAGCAATAAAATGATTTTTAAAAAACAAAATGAAAATTTGTTTAACAAATTCAGAGTCAAGTTTTACCTATAATAAACTCCTTGTGTAACCTTGAGTAAGAAAGAGTTAACACGAAACACGCATTTGCATATTTAGTAATCATGTTTAGTTGTAATTTATAGTCACTTTATAGGCAGAGAAGCTTATTGAAACGTGTCGTTAACAGAACGTTATGAAGTTTGTTAATTTGTTTAGTACAAAGTATGTACGACACAATCCCGTTCCGGTAGTTGACGAACTTTCATAGAGCCATCTGCACCGCATGAAAATAAGCGACCGGCAGAATCGACGTGTAATTGCGTTACACCCTGAAAAACGTTCTTAACATTATTATTTGATAAAACGTACGTAAATCAAACATAGTCGACTTACTTGTCCAATGTTTTTAAAGAAACTAGATCGTGGATGCTCCCCAGGAAAAGAATAAAGCAGGGAATGAGCAGTTAGTCCCCATATCTGAACAAAAACAAATAGATACAAATTATTCTACAGACACAGCTATATTTTTGCATACCGTATATAAATACTTTAAAATGTGCGATTACCTTAATATCACCATCGCCAGCTCCACTGGCAAAAAATTCTTCGTGTGGATCAAGAGCTAAGCATTTAATGGCTGACTCATGAGCTTGAAAACGATGACGCTGCTGTCGTTGTCGCACGTCAAATATATTAATGTCTCCTTTCTTTCCACCGCTGATCAATAATTGATGTTGAGGTGCGAGTATTAATGAACTAGCTCCTTGCTCGTGACATGTAAAACCTAACAGACAAAAAAAAGAAGAAAAGAGAAATAAACATTGCATAACGTGGAATTGTTTAATATATAATTACTAATTCATGCATATTCAACGCATGAACACCCGAGAAAAAGAAAACAAACCTTGGATAAGAGATTTATTCTGCGGAAGTAAAGTATCCCAAAGTGCTACGTTACGTCCTTCGGAACCATGACCGGCAGTTGCTATTAAGCTGCACGCACCAAGGAAGACAAAATCGGCCGTTACTTTGCTATGACACTGATAATTCTGACAAAAGAAATGAAACAAGTTATTCTTAACGCATATCACTGCACCTGCGAGATAAAATTTTAAAGAAAGAGGGAAAACACGTGTATAAATGATCGGTTTGCTTAAATCAGTTAAGAACGAAAAACTCTTACAAAGAATGGTCGTGCTGTTCCTTCTCTGCAGGCTACTTGAAACAAACTCAAATGTCCATCAGAATCTGCAACACCGAACTTATTTCCGTGTTGTGAAAATCGTACACGAGTTACTTTGGCGAAGGTTCCTGGTGGTCTAGGAGTTGCTACAGCTGTCTGATGTCCCCATTCCCAAAGAGACACCGAACCATCTTGAGAACCGGTCAAGTCTATTCCATTGATATGAGTAAAAATTTTAATTTCTTGAAATTTCATCAAACATTATTGTTGATGCACTGAATAATATATTATTTCTGAAATTAGCCAAATATAAATACGCAAAATATATGCTTACATAATGGTAAAAGTGGATGCGAGGAGATTCTTCTTATACCATCGATTTTATGCTTCAGAATCTGTAGAAATAAAATATTATATATTATTATACGAATTGAAGCTGTATAATTATCAATAAACGGTTATTCGCAAACAGTACGTACATGTACAAATCCTTCGAAGAAATAAATCAACGTAACTCTATAAATTTCAGCGCATATATATTTGAACACAACGAGAGAAGAAAGAAACCAGAGAAAAAAAAGGGAAGTGCCCGCTATGTGTACAAGTGTCTGCGCGCGCGTGTATAATCATAGCGTTAAATGCAGTCAGCTTGATTTTGTTCGCTTTGTAAACACATGCTTCCAAATTTCCTTATATTAATCATTTTTTTATTACTAACTCGAAAGAAGCCAAAACCTAGGTCAGAATGATCTTCCGTTTTTCGGACACATACATCCATGCATGGATAAAACAAAACGAAACGAAATGCATTCAATACACGTTAAAATAAACTTTCTTGATCACTCGTCGTACACTTTCCTTCTTTCATTTCATTTTACTCGATCTGAGTGATGTATTTGGTTAGAAAAGTGGTCATTTAGTTCGGTTCAGTAGAATCAACTCCAAATATTAGTATGTACATATAATAATATATGACACCATTGGATCTACTAACTTTCAATATCGTTTGTGGTTTGCAGACATCGTATTCGATTTTTTAGAAATATGAATCTCTTAAAATAACTTACTTATTTTTTTCTTTTTTCCGTAAAAAATATAATAAAGTAATCAACGATTATTTAGAAAAGAACCATATAAATTATGACAGCTGCAAATCATTAAACCAAAAGCTAGTAGACACTCTTCAAGATTCAAACAGAAATGAACAATTTGTTTATCAAGATGTGTAAATAATCTGAAGGGAAGCATAACGCTAAATATTCTACAAAGAACATCCAAGGCAACGGTAATCAAAAGGCACAAAAGGCTCGCTGAGGTATTTGTACTCGGGAAAACATTCATCAGGCATGCAGTATTATGATAGAAACACCTGAAAATGGAAAACGGTTATCAAACGATTTTTTTCATTTATAATAAATTTACAATAGATATCTTTTTAGTAACATTCGATGAATACGTTACATATCAAGATAACATTAGTCTTCGATAGAATGGAAAAGCTAGGAAAATTTCACATTTCGGTGAATTTTTTTAAATTTAATGTAATGTAAAAAAAAATGATGATGATGATGACGATTGCCACGATAAAAATAACTACGATGATGGTGGTGGTGGTGGTGGTGGTGGTGGTGGTGGTGGTGGTAGTGGTAGTGCTGCTGCTGCTGCTGCTGCTGATGATGATGATGATGATGATGATGATGATGATGATGATGATAACGACGACAGTGACATTTATAATGATGATCATGGCGATAATAACAATGACAGCAATAATAATAATGGCAAAGAAAATACAGTCAATGGAAATGTAACATAAAATTTTTAACGTTAGAAAAGAAGGATCAAAGATACGTTTCCGCATTTAACTACATGCCTTGCATAAGAAGGGCAGTACGTGAAATACGTTGATTGTGGATATTCTAATAAAACTATTCGCATAGCATGAAATGATTAACGAGTGTTAATACGATCGAAAAGTTATATAATTGCAAGTTATGCCTGATTATGGCTGATTAATTTCTATTTTATTGTATTTTAAATAAATTGAATTAAACTGTACTATTACGTGATACTTCGAACTACGTTTGTTGGAAGAAATAAAAGAAAAAAATAGCCGTAGAAGTATATGTATGTACATATCTGTTTTACTGTAAATTTCCAAAGAAAATATTACTATTATTACCAAAAATTATCAATTATATCACGACAGATACATCCTAACACGGTTACAATTTTTATTTTGACTTCATAATGCTTATCGTTGGTTTAGTAACAATTTTGAACTACAAGTTGAATAAATCTATAAAGTGCCAACTAATTTGGCATGTAACAAAATCTATGGTAAATTCAACATGATACTAATATATTTACAGCGCATTAACATATTGCAAGATAGAGTGAAATTATTAACGATACAAAAAAGGAGGAAAATATAAGGGAAGAAGAAGGATAGGAAAAGACCAAAGTATTATTATATAAATGAAAAGAACAAAGAAAGGAAAAAAAACTGGGATATAAAGTTGACACTAAGGATATCGGGTATGATAACACAGGCTAGGGTCTGTTAGAAGTTAATCTCACCGGTTGCAACAAGTGTTTGCTCCTATCGGCAACAAATTGACAGAAACGCAGGTCGTGGGAGCCAGGAAAAGCGGGCATCCCCTTCATCTGAGCGAGCGAACGAGCCACCAGGTCAGTGACGTCAGTCAGACGCAAACCAAGTTAGACGTTAGGCAAGCATTGAACAAGGAACATTGTTTCTGTCACCAAATGTACACTACACTTTGACGCGACCCAGTGCGTCGGCTACTCGATATCAACGCATTCACGGCTATCAAGGTTTTCTCCTAGCGAGTTCTTGCTAATTCTTCCCAGTTAATTTCAATCGACTTTATTCTTTTCAATACTACGTGTATTCATTATTTCTCTTTAATTTGTTAAACAATCTTGACATCTGTTCACAGCGGGACGACTTCTCGCAAGTAATGAGATAGCCTTGAGATAGCCGTGGTTCAACCTATCTCTCGAGAAAAGTGATCTATAGTGCAAACTTGTCATGCAACGATCGACCTCTTTCATTTGTTTCAGGGCAAGAAATAACAAGTATCTATTATATTTTTACACACACACACACAATTGCAATTTGAATTTATTTAAAGTATGAAATCCGCTTGATCAAAACTTTTAATTAAATTAATAACATTAACGATTAAATATCGCCATCATCGATGACTTCTGGTCGCGGTTCACGAATGAACGATCGGATCTAACCACATGAATGATTAGTTCAAAGTTATACGGGTCAAACATAGTTAATAATGAATCCGGTTTCTATACGTTAAACAGATATTTATTTTACAAACATATGGAAAATGAAAAACATCAGGCTGATTCTCTTTCTGATTCCGGGGATATGCTTTCTCACAGGTTTTCAAATGCTGAAAACATGCAACTTGTGATACTTCATAATTTTCATCAAGAAAAAAAAATTGTGTATAAAGCTTCAGGCTTAACTAGAAATTCGAATCTTTTATTCAGTGATTTGCATGATACCCTTTAACGAGAATCCTAAATGAATGAAGGGAAAAAAGAACAAACAAAAGAAACAAAACAACGATTATACATTCGATTTCATCAATTTGAATGTTATATTACTCGTCCCACAATCTTTCTTTAACCCAAACATTCCTGAAATACGTAATATTACAGGCTCAAGAGGTTACTCATTCTTTATTCTTTCTTTTTCCGTTATGTATTAAAGGATCCGCAACTATGTACATATGAAAGAAAACACGGTGAATAAATCAGAAACATCTGGGTTAGTATTAGGTTTTTGGGTAGGAACACGGCACACGTAAAGGTGTAAATATCTTAGAGGATAAATATATGACTGTACAGTGCTCGGTACTTAAATATACGAATTGTGTTAACTAAAAACAATTTCAGGATAACTTACCACACTAGCTCCTCTCCCACTTTGACTAGCGATACCCGATTGAGGTTGAGGACTATTTGTTTGCGGGCTTTGTGCAAGTAACGGTCGATCTGCAGCTGTCTACAGATAAAATAATAAGATTAGGATAAGTGAGTATAAGGGGGCCAATTATACAATTGCATATATCGATAACACAATTAATATTCACGTATGATTACCTGAATGACTAAGAAACTAGTTGGTTGCACTGGTTCTGGTTCTGGTTGTTTATTTAAATTGATGATATCAAATTCGCATTCATCCTCTAACCAGGATGGGAGTTCGAGCAATAACGATATATTCATTTCCTGTACTTCTCGAGGAGTTGCCAGTGCCATCAAACCTGGATTCACCTGTGTTGTGAAATGTATATCGATGACATTTTTCTCTGATTAAATATATTTTATGCATATTATTTTCAAATAAAGTAAGAACAGGAATAAGCCGATCAAACCTGATTAAGGCAAAATGCACTAATACTGTCTTGTTCCTTGTGTATAATCCGAACGGGTTCGGGCAAACTGGTGGTTCCGCTATCACTACCTTTATCATCTGAAGTCGTTCCACGATTCAAATTATCGATCGTGGCTTGGTTGCTCTCCAAAATCGATGACAATGATCTACGTTTGCCGAATACAGCGCGAATAAAAATGTCCTGTACCAATTCTTGTCGAACTAAATAACACCATAGCCGATTCGCTGGAGCAGCCGATGCTAAGCGTGTACTAAACAACAAACAATAGAACATTCATAAATTCTTGAATTAAAGTTCAAATTCGATAATCACGTTAAAGTTTTAACTTCTTAATTTGCAATCTTACTTGAACGGTGTGTTGCTTTTCTCGAGCAATGACCGATATTTATGAATTGCTGGTTTACCCGGCGTAGGCATCGGATCGGGTGCACAACCAGGAATATAATTGATTGGCGGGGGTCCTCTAGCGTCTAATTCCTCGCGCAATGTTTCTTGCCATTGTGCCACAACGGCTAATGTTCCATGAATCAGAGGACTGTTTACAGGTAACTCTGTATATGATCGCAATAAAATTGTTTAAATATTATCTATATCATTATATATATATATGTAAACAGGTGTATACAAAGAACGACGATTTTGTTAAATAACAAATCAATAGATTCAAACCTTGCATCTCTATGCCAGCAACGTTTAAGAAATCCTGAAGTTGTTGTTGCAGTATTTTAACTATGGCTAAGCGCATAACACACCAACTATACGAATTTGGATTCGAGTGCTCTGTATTGTCCTTTGGTTTGTTTTTTGGTTTCGAACTGGTGTCAAATACGTCTTCTTCCTCTTCGGAGGAATCTAGATCCGATACTGCCGAATCAGACGAATCGTAATCAATTTCATCGGCGTATTCACTATCTATCTGTGGCTGTAATCAAACATAAATAATCATACGGATATTAAATACCAGTCCGAACAAAATTAATGCTGATAAAATGAACGCGCGCGCACGTGCATAGTAAGATTATTCAAAAATCATTAACTTACCTTCATTAAAAAGTACGATATCATACTCATTTGGGGTGAAACGAATTGTTCTCTATACGTAGGCCTGTCTTCTTTCATATTTGGCTGCTGCCCCGTAAACTGACCCAATAATTTCATATTTAATTTGACACGTTGTTTAGTTAACGACGTCATGGTGTTCCATACAGTTCCTGCGGTACTTTGTACTTCGTTCGAACCACCATCGCTAATTTTATCTATCGTTCCAACTGTTCCACTCGTCTGTGATGCAGAATGGAACATATGTTATACATACATTTGTATAAATGACGCTGAATACAGAATATATCAAGAAAATCAACGACATATCTCGATACCTGACTACTCGTGCTTGCGACACGTAATAATTTCTTCACTCCACCCCCAAACAGGCAGGACCAAGTGCTATTATCAAAGTGTTGACCTACGAGTCTATAGAGAATATGACTATCGCAACTCCACAATGCATACACAAACAAACCCATGTAAGTCGCTACGAATGCTTCGCAAAGTAGAATATTCAATTTCGGAGCATCCTCATCTTTTTCACGGGCCAATAGTGCACGTAAATTGGTTACCCCTGGCCATTTAGAGGGTGACGTGGTAATGCAGACACCATCATCCGTCGAATACCTTCGATGATGTCGATTCGAGGCTACTAAGTGTCCACCGGAGAACGTTTCGATTTCTGCGAATGCCGGAAAGCTATTCGAAGAAACGATCTTATAATCAATCATAATTTTCGTTAAGATTATCACATGAATTTTCACAATTTACCTGTCCGGTTGCTGATGTTTCATAACAAAAGTATCGGAATCGCAAAGTGACTGATAAATACAAGCGCTCAGTGCTACCGCTAAATCTCTCATTATAAATACCTCACAATAATGCGTATTTCTTGTAGGCATTGGTGGATTACGCCATTCCACCAATGTCTGTAACATATCATGAGCTAAGGACTAAAAACGTAGATTTTCATGTTAGTCTTGTCCTTGAAAAGATTCCTCTATATTTATTTCATTTATTATTATAAAATTATACTAACTTGCAAGTGTCTAACTGGATCTGCCACAACAGTCTTATTACACGCCACACTAGCACTTAAAAGAGGAAGTGTGGTTGGGAATGGAAGAGGACTGAGTAACTGTTGCTGTGTCTTCTCTTGCTGTAATTCTTGTAACAGAAGCACAAGTTCCATCCTTACAGATGCTAAACCACCACCGGATGCTCCGTGCAAAGAACAGTAGGACAATAATGTACGTAATAATGTTTCGTTTGCTGTAAATATAAGTTTGCGATATAACTGAAAGATTCTTCATGCCTCTTCCTACCTATTGTATATAATTCACATGTGCAAATAGTAACAATAGAGAATACCTTTCAACCATTTTTTCCTTCTTGCAGCTCGTTGCACCTTCGCTTCAAAGTCTAATTTCTCGGCCACCAATATTTCGTGTAACGTTGGTTGCTCACCAGGTTTGCATGGTTGCATATCATCTACCATACCACCTTCATCTGGAACCATAACCAATTAAGATTGAACCGAAAAAAATCAGGATGAGATCGTTTTAAAAGAATTAATGTTTCGTGCTTACATTCCGATACATTGTTCACATCTCCGTCTGAACTGACGCTGTAATTGCAAAGCTGTCTAAGGGCATCTACTTCTCGTTCAAGCCATACGTATAGTTGGTATCGAAGTTGACCTCCATCCACTTCGAAACCTGTTGCCAATGTTGACAGTTCTTCCATTAGAATTTTTAAACAAGCCACAAACTTCAATTGCTGCGCCATAATGTCCAATTGCCCTGGCGGTTTAGCAACTTTCTCTGAAAGTTACAACAGTACATATATAATTAGCTAACACTTACGAAACTTCTTTAAACAAGTATACATAATATATCCCTATTTTGAGATTATCCAGGATTCAAGGTATAAGCGTGTGTACACGAAGCTCTCCAGTTTAAGAAAGTAAATATGCTATAGAAAAATACGGTACGTGTTTTAATGTTAGAAATGTCGAAATACCTTCACGTACAAGAACAAGTTACTTACATGTACTGAAATGTTTCAAATATAAATATCAATCAGCCATGCTATTGGAATGAGATTAGGGAAATAGTAGGCGAATTATATTAGCATAACACTTCTTTTTCTATCGAATTTCATTCATACCATCGTTGATTTCCTTCTTATCAAGTTTCATGCTTAAAGGAGGACTATCAGCATCGTCGTTTTCAGACAGGTTATCATCATCCCAGTTTAACACTAATTCTTCTTCGGTTTGACGAACCACAGGTTCAGACCAGTCGACGATGCCTAATGTGGTAAAGAAGATTTACTAGAAATTTAACTTTCCTTAACTATCTCGACGAATCATAGATAATTATAAAATACCTTCTTTGTTATTAACTGTTTTTGAGGTATCATCCCAACTGATAATTCCAGTGTCTATTTGAAAGTCTTGCGTTCTTGACTTATTTGGACTATTTAACAAACCTGATATCCATAAACAACAATAAATGTCAGTGATTCATATGAATGAGAGAGAGGAAGAGAGAGAGAGACTGTAAAAATGGTGATCATGTGATTACATACTGGGCGAATCTTCGCAATCGGTCTCTATCACTTTGTTCGGTAACTTGGAAAGAACTTCGAGGGCAAGAGCTGGACATCCTGCTTTAAAATGCGCGTGAGCTGTTGTGAAATACAGCTGCCGCTCTAAAGGTGTAATACTATCTTCTAAAGTCAATTGTTTGTCGGGTTGTGATTTCGTTTCTGTACCGTAACTGAATCCAGATATTACTACCGAATGGCTCTTTTTCTTATCCTGAGCGGTGGATGCAATGTACTGTCTGATCAGCAATGGATGTGTTCGAAGATAGACGTAAAAGTTGAAAACATTTGGATTTGCTGAAATGTTGAAAGTACGGTAATGGATACATGGTAAAAGAAAAAAGTGCCATGATATTAAGGCAACGTTTATCAATATAACAAGGCAACTATTATTAATTGGATACACTGCGCTCGACCGAATGCCGAGCCAAACGATTTGTAATATTGTCTTTTCATTAGAATTAAAATTGATCGAAAATGGAAAGTTATGAATAAAGAAATTTAAGTTTTCTTCTCTCTTTAAAAATATGCGAAACGATCGTTCGCCGATAGGAGTGTCTCAATATTTCTGCATGTGCATATTAATGTTTCGAAAGGAAACACTATCGCTAGAACTATTTCAATTAATACGGTCTCTTCTCGCCGTCACATAAGCCAAAAGGTAGTAACGGAGAAGAGAGAATACAGAAATATGAATGTAACTGTTGATTCGTTACCCGTTGTGCCTTCCGGTTTATCCGATTCATCGTTGTACTGGGGATGCAAAGATCCAACATTTGTTAGAAGCAAGGTATTCAACGATCCTGCATAATCTTTAAGGATCCAGAGGGCCATACTGCGTAAAAATGGATCTGGATGTGCTCTGTTCATGTCTTGATTTTGTCCATCGTGATCGCAGCCTAAAATTTCTTCATAGAGTAATCTCCTCAAGTTCGGAGAAGTAGTGTCGTCTTCGTAAAGCCTGGCTATGACCATTGCCAACTGTATATCGTACAATTTATTCAAACATACATCGATAGCATCTCTAAGCGCGCCTGCCAACAGGAAGAATGCCGCGGCATGTTCGAATCTTTGTTTACCAAGTAGAGCGAACGCATTCTTCAAAGCTGCTTTCCTCCAACGATCCTCTATAAAGTTGTTTGCAAAGAATGCCGTCATTCTGTCGTCCCGCTTATTTCTAAACAATCCCCATACGAGATTTTTCTTTTTCATCGCCAAATAATAGAGCGCAGCATCGAGAGGATCCTGTTTCTCTTGATAAGCCGCTTTTGCAAGCTTCTCGATACATTTTTTCAATATAGTATTGCTGCTGATCCACCAGCCTATTCCAAGTTCCTTTAGGACGCTCCATCTTGGTTGTCCTTTTGCGTAAGAAGGTATCAAACATAATAGCTCCTCCTCGGATTCAGAATGAAATGCCCAAACGAGATTGTTCGATGATATACCTTGCTTTTGAAATTGGGCTCTCTGTGCTAATGGAAGACAGCGAATCAAATAATTGTAATGCTTCATCGCCAATAAAAATCGGAGCCCACAATCATCCAATGAATCTGTCGAGACAGTTTCTCCGTGAGGAATACCGGTCAAATTTTCCTTCGCGATCGCATTCTTTGCGGCATCTATGGCGAATCTTTCCGCGAAATCTACATTACAAGTGGAAACAGTATCGGCTAAAGCGAGCAAATGCATTTGATCGAGGCTCGATAAACCTGGCAAGTGAGTGTGCGTTAGTAATCGCGACAACAGTCTACCTTGCCTCGGTCCAAAATGTGATATCCCCTGCCTTTCAGGTACCGACGAACGCCTATCTTTCTGTCGTGAACATTCGTAATCTTCTTCCAGCATGTCATCCAACGACTCGCCTTCGTCCAAATTATTGTCAAATAATTCATCGTAACCTTGCTTGTCTTCGATTTTGTGCTGATGCGGCATATTCGTTTCCTTGTCCGCGATCAGCAAAGTCCAAAGGGGCAACGGAGATATCGATGTTATCTCTGCATAATCCAACGTTAGTTCTTCCGGTATCTGTGTGGTCGAACCTCTCGGTTCCATAGGGGACGTTGTACCTACATAACTAACCGACATTGTTCGGGATCGCGACCATCCGCCGCCACGTTGTTTCATTAAACTCTCGTCGTCCGCCCTTAACGAACATGAACTTCCGATGCATCGAACAAGATGCGCCAATATAGCTTTTACCCATCGAATTTTGCCAGAGTTTAGCAACTCCATCAATTGTTTTGGATGATATTGAGGTAAAACGGGGCAAGCAATTCTCGAGGCCTCGAAGAGACCGTAATCCGGCATATAATCGAAGCTTAAGTTTTCATTTTGCATTCCCCGCTTTTTTTTAGCGTCGAGCATCGTTAAATTGATACTACTAACTCGAGAAAGATGAGGCATAGAGGATACATTCGCCAACCGTCTCTGCGACGTTTCGTGTGCCAGCGTTCGTAGATCCTCGTCTCGTAGGTTTCGACTAGCTTGAAATTCATCCGATTCTTGATGTTGTAAATTTGAATGGAAACAATCTTTCTTCGGATTTGGTTTCCATTGCGAGTAAACATGCATTTCCGAATCCATGCCAACCACTAAAATACCATCCCTTACCCAAGATATTTGCATCGGTAATGGAGGTAAACCATCCGCAGTGGTTAATTCGATCTTTCGTAGTTTCATCCAACGGATTTCGTCAACGAATTGCGGTTGTGCTAACGACGAAGCCTTCCGCAATATCGGCCGATTATTACTCTGTGATTCTTTCATTGCTTTCATATTCGCTTGCGCAAGATCTGAGCACACTGGTGTAAACAGCATGATTTTTGATCCAACAGCAACAGTCAAAATATGAGAACCATCTTCTTTGGATACCCAGTCTAGCTGAACTAAATGTTTTTGCGTCAGTGGACAGGTGTTACCATTTTCTATGATTGATTTCCGCAACGACTGAAGCGTGCTGAATGATGGAACAGCCAGCAAACCTAACGTGAACAGTAAACACACATAGTTCAACGGGTTTTCAGTAGTTATAGAAAACTGGTCGCAACTATTGAACCAGCAAGTTGAAAGTAATACGATAAATTTTATTTATTTACCTGCGTTCGGCTTTGTGCTTTCTCCGTTTTCTCCGTTTCTCGGTGATCTTACATCTTCATGACTAAGTGTTTGCAAAACTTGAGTAAGTCTCTGTTTCTTTTGTAAAAATTTACTATCATAGAGATAACTCAAGTCTAAGTGTTGATCCACCGGAATCCGGGGCAAGTGTATATTCTTCAGATGTATAGTATCTTCTAAGATCCATTCACTTCCGCCAGTGCTCTCGCATTCGTATATAGCGACACATAAATTCACATATCGAGAGTCAGGATCGCTTTTAGTAGGGCGTGTAAACGATTTACCGTATTTGTACGCGCATGCGATGCGTCCACTGTACGCAGCACTTATATTTAATGGTTGCCCTAAAACGTGGCTAAATTATTGCTACTCTTCCGTATTAGAAGAATCGATTATTCCTCTTCTTGTAATTTTACCCTGATACGACTTCCATCAGCGTGTCGAAACCCACCTGTAATATCGATTGTCGATTCCTGATCTTTACGTATCATTTCCCATTCGCACCATTCATAGTATAACTTGTCGCCTGGTTGATGTTTCATCACTTTGCATTTCCAGAAACGTATCGTACTGTCGCTACATGCAGTTACTATAATGTATGGCGCAAAACAAGCAGGATATATGGAGGAACTGCTTAAATGTCCAGCGGCTGGTGCCGCATGTATCACCTATGTGTGTTCGTAATAACGTAACAATATGTTTCTTTGCATATTGCTCGTTATCTTTAAGCTTATGTATGTAGTAATAATATAATTACAATCAAGAGTAAACGAGCGGGCCAGGAAGGCAAAAGTCGCATAAGTAAATATGTAATACACAAACCTCAACTCCGTCTGGTAACGGTAATTCCTGGGTGCATACTTTTGTAGTTGTAATAAGAACATGGCTGTTTTGAGATCGCCTTTGGAAGTACATATCCATTTCAGCTTGACTTTCGCGACGAGTTTGACTGGTTCTACGAGATCTACCTTCTGTATGATTATAACGCCCAGGTGTCCCCTCCTCTTCTTCATCTTGTACCAAGTGAGAATCCGGAACGTACATCATTGATTCTGATAATCCTATAAGCAACGTACAGAAGAAGTAAAGAAGAATCAGAAAGAATTGAAAAGAAATAAACCTGAGAAAACTATGAGTGTTTTAACATTGTAACATTTGTAATGCTAATAGAAATTTTCAATAAATTGTATAATTCAATTACCGGTAGTTTCGGGTTGCGATGCTATGACCAAACGCCACATGTGTAACGTTGTACCTTGCTGTGTTCTCTCTAAAACAACTATGTAAAATGGTTCTTCAAAAATTGCCGATTGTTGTAAATCTACCATAGCATCCAATGTGGACTCCATCAAACCTAAATCGTTTACCGACGTATCTACGCCACTTTGTTTTTCATCGTTTCTATCACCAGTAATTAATTGCTCTTGAAATACATGAAGAAACTGGGTATTTTGCCAATCCTGAATTTACAACAAAAATCAATCGAATCCGCTAATCCACTGCGCTTAAGTCAATTAATGCTATTTAACAAAATTTCTATAATTTTAATTCTTCACAATTTATTGTATGTCTTTTGATACTTACGTGAGTAGCATCGGCAATAGCATCCAATTGTATAACACAACCTGGCCTAGCTGTAGATTGCTGAGACACTATTTTTATTCTGTCGTGAATCGAGTGCCTGATACCATCATCCGATGACATGTCTGTCGAAATACTTGCCATGGAATCCTGACGCATATTAAAACTAAACTAATCCATCCGAAAATCACTTATCGGTTACATCTTGTTCATGTTTATTAAACACTCACCATCATCCTGCTTCTCCGTTCGCTAATCGACACCTCCGCCAACAGTGTTCTAGCGTCGATAACAGCCTGATATACCCTTAAGCACTCGCCATCACTGGCGACAAAACATGCGCTTGGAGAATTTGATAAATTACCTAAGGTAGTACTTGGCAACAGAGTTGGAATCCAAGCTACGTTGCTGAATGCTGAGATTTCAGGAGAATTAATACGTGCTAATTCAGAAACTCCGCCGCTTTTCGATAAAGGTCCGACCGTGTCTACGCGCCAGAGTATTAATTCGCTACAGAATCCCTAACATTATAAACGAGCATAATGTAATTGAGTTTACGGAGAAATCGATATATCGTTGTTTTATTGTTATACTTACGGTAGGCGAGATATCTTTTAAGGATGTTTTATTAGACTCCGACTTATCACTGGAGTTTTCATTTAAATCAGCATTCAGACACTGGGATCCAGATTCTGGTATATTATGATGCGATGTTGTTACTAATAAAGGCAATACCGGATGGCAAGTGATGTCATTCACTCGAAATCGATGTCCCGATGCTCTCGATGCGTGTCCAATACTTAATACCTGTCGTCAAAGCATAATTACACGTGATAATGAACCAATGAAAGTAAGTGGAGAAGAAAAATTAAAATGATACAGTTTTGGATGAATCATTTGCAGATTCTTACTTGTGAAAATTTTGTTTTATCAGCAAACGTTAATTGCCATAAATTTAAAGTTCCATTTGAATGCTTCGACACCATAGACACAATCGGGCTTGGATGAGTCAACAAATCGTTGACCGTATCTTGATTTGCTTTTATGATTTCCAAATGACCATCTCTTTCTTTAGCCATATTTTGATTTGGATCGGACGAATTTTCAATATTTTTCAAAAGTTCCTGGCCTGTTCTTGACGTTAATGTTGATTGTTCCTCGTCCTGTTCGATCAAACTCGGTAATGGTGTTACCATGTCACCACCTTTAACAATAAAGATTGCTTTTGTTACCTCGACAAATGAAACAAACAAAATTTTATTGAATTTCTAACAGTCTCCTATCCTACAACCTCCTCTATAGTACTTAATCTTGATGAATGCTACATTAGGGATACTACAAGTTTACCTTCGTTCGATGGTTTCGTCGAAGACTTCGCCACTTCTCGTATATTTAGTAAGGGGCCGCCAGTATTGTGAGAATACATTGATACGCTGTGACTCATCGTGGAAGCGTCGCCAAGTGGAAACGCGTTAGGTATCCTAGTAGAAAATGATATTTGTGCTTGACGAAATGATCCTGGATGATATTCGTCCAACCATTCGATATGCCAAATCAAAAAGCTTCCGTCTATGGGATGAATTGAAAATAGCAAGTCCGGATTATGATGCCAATCACGCAATAACGTCTCTATTTTAGTATCAAGGGAGTCTGGAGCATGGTTTATTGAAGACGTTACATCCGTCGCAATAGAATTAATGGACGTAGTGTTGCTGTAAAAAAGAAACAATCTTGAAATATGAGAATTTTATATAGAACATTGATATTTTTCGTTATAATCCAAATAACTAAAGCTGTACCTAAGACTTTGATGAGAATGTGCGCTATGGGGTAAACTATGATGCGACGAAACTGTATGAGTTGTGTGATGTTCATCACTACTATGATCCTCTTGGCTCATTGATCGAACTGTGCCTGTCGGTTTTTGTACGGATTGTAATTTTACTCCTTTTTCTGCAATTACACGCAATCAATTCTATCGTTTATCGATAATATTATTAAATGCATATTAATTTAGTACAGAGAACTTACTCGATAAACCTTCCTCTTCGGAATCGTGGTCAACATGATCTACATCCTGTTGATGCAGCCCTTCTTCCTTTTCTACCACTTTACGCGTAAGTTCCTGTAAAATACTTTCTGCTTGCATTGTAAAATGCATTTCTTTATTGTTCAACCAGTGTAAAATAAAATTTGGCTCTCTTTCGGGATCTCCGGTGATTAAGCTTGGTACTAATGGTATATCTGTAATACAAAAATTGTCATTTCATAAATCTACATGATACCGTATATCATATGTCGAATTTCAATATATAATATGATTATTATAAGTAATAACCATACCGGTTTCAGCATTGATACTGGCTGCCAAATGAAAATGCATTCCTGGATAATGGCCTGTTCCTTGGTAATTATTATGAAAATCGTGTACCGAATACGTTGACGGTAAAGTTGGTAAAGTTGGTGCTGTGGCATGCCCTGCCTGATGTTGCTGTTTCGCATGTCGTCGAATATGAAAACAGGTTCTATAAAAGGTATTATACATCTGATTTTATGTTATTAAACGTTAATGTAAAGTCTACGCGCGCACATATGATGTAGAATAAGAATTTTTGATGTCACATACTTCATGTGCTTAAGACGTTGCATAAATCGATGCTTGTGCATATTGTGATGTCGATGTTTTCCGTGATGACCATGCCTATCAGAACCTTCAAACTGACTCATATTGGCTAAACCTTCAACCTCAGGTGGTATCGTTTCTGCCCATACTCGACAAATATTATCTCTACAAGATGTGACCAACATATTGGAGACAGATCTCCTAAAAGAAGAAGAAGTAAATTTAAAGGTAACGATCACTTTTATACCGCAACTATTTATATCCTTTTACATACTTTGGCATGTATTTGCTAGTCTTACGCCACGATAAATGTGTCACTGCACGAGGATGAGCAATGTAAACGAAACTATAACTGTCACCACCCATAGATTGTGTGGTGTTTGCATGGTCCATATTTCTTGATGAAAACACTGGATAATTTCAAAAACATATTTGTTAAGAATTTCCATTGAACTGATTACATACAGAAGTGGACCATGTTAATTATATTACAAGTATGAGAAAATCTTACATTGCTTATTTTCGAACCATATCTTGACTAATCTGTCATTGAATCCTGTTGTCGCAAATAATGTACCATCAGGACTGAAACTCATAAGATGTACTGGTGTTGCTGTGTGACATTTCCAAACACAGTTCCATGCTCCTGGCTCGATTCCACCGCTTGAATCTCCAGGTGCTGGACTTTCAGCTTCTCCACCGATTGAGAAGGTAACTGTACCAGCTGAAAAAGGATTCATTACACTTAATCATATACAATAGTTTAATTCTAATAGTTACATTTGGATAAGAGAAAACGTAATAGAAGATTCCTTATTATTTAAAACGTTATTCAAATAATTCTAGAAAAATCTTTCGGTGTTCTCAAACAAGAGTTACTACAGAGCAGAAAAAACATTATCTGCAGGTCTCATTCTATATCAATAATATATTAAAGCATCAAGGTATAAAAGCATAGAGCAATAATTTCTAGGATATACTGTGTATAGAATTGTAATGGAAACCAGTTTACTTTAATTACTTTGTACAAAAGAAATATTATACTTTTATACTTTTAGAATACACATTCAGAACTTGATAATATTTGTAATATTTGTACAGAACAAGCGCACACTATTTTTTGTAAAATAAGCTCAACACAATTTCAAACATCACTTTGCTTTACAAAGTAACAAAACTCACAGTCTGGAAGAACATTCGAAGCATTTTCTTCACATCCTGCTATAATAACTTCCTGACCCCGTAACATATACATCTTCAACGCTGTACATAATTTTGTTACAGGTTTAACGAACACAGGGATAACATTACATGAGTTAAGTAGATGATATTACATAGATAATTAATTATCTAACAAGATTAATAAACAAAACTTACTGTGCTCTTCTTGAAATGGGGTTATATTTTGATGCCATAATTGTAAAAGTTCTCCACCAGTTAATAACCTTGTCCCTTCTAAATTCCATGATAAAGAACTAATATTTGATTCAGTTATTAGACTGCCAGTTTGAACCCATCGATATTCTAATTGCTATATATAATTTAAAAAGATTATTATGATAAAACGATGAAATGTATATGATTACCCATTTTTATAAATAAATATGGCAAACCAGAAAACGTACATGAGAGCACGTGCTATGAATAAGTGGAGTAGGCTCAAAAATGCAAACTTGATTTTCATAAGCTGCAGCTATTTTCCCAGTATCTGTACTACAGTCCAGACAACTAATTCTTATATAGTTATGTACAGCTCCAGGAATTATTTGTACTCGCTCAAAGTTATTAGCAAGAATTACTATATTACAACCTGCTGCATATGCCTGTAACAGAATCATCTGTTCTGTGATACATTATTGAAGAAAGTGTTTAAAAATTGAATAATAATATTAATAATTATATTGAATGTCATGTAATTTCACAGGCAGAAAATACTTTTGACAGCTTGAACGTGCAACCCAGTAACTAAAAATGTTATTGCAAAGATAGAATTCGAAAACTTGATAAACTGTATGAAATGTTAATGAACAGAGTGAATTACTTACAGTAAAAGAAATCCCTTCAACGGAACCTACAGCGTAACAGCGATCACCTGCATTACAAGCTCCACTTAATATTTGATGACAATTCATCTTCTCTATTAAATATTAGATCATTCTTGTTCAAGTTCCTTTTTCGATTAAGTACGTTGATTTCCCTAACTGTGACCAACGTTTTCCAACAATTTTTTATAAGCTATAACGTTGAAACGTTGTCTATAAGTGACATCATACGGCAGCACCTTACTCGAATGGCAGCCATCTTTAAATGGATTTTCAGGACGTGCTATATATGTATATTACTACTACTTTTCAACGGCTACATAATATATAATGTGTAATATGTATGCACGTATCTAACAAGTGCAAAAGAAGCGCATTGTTACTTACTTATATGTATCATGTAAACATATCAAATGAAGAATTCAGAACATCTAACTGTGTGCACAAATTTTATTAAGCTTTGCATTTAATTGAACATAAATTTGATGCTGAAAAACCACCAGTTCCTTAAATTCTTATTTATTTTGTGAATTTTATATTCATCAATTCCTATATATATTTAATAACAATATTGATATATATTTAACAGTAATATATAATAATAATATTAATACATATAAATATAGAAATATAACCTTTATTAAAAATGTTATATACAATCATAAATTTATTTCGATTACAAATACATTTCATAAATATAATTTTTATTATTCAACTATATTCATAATAAATCGGAATGTATTTTAAATATCTTCATTTTATAATTTGCATTATAATGTTCTTTATGTAATTAAAAAAGTACCACTCTAAGAGTTGTAAAAAATGAATTTGAAAGAAAAGCTAAGGGAATAATTTTTATTCTGAAAGCTGACAAAGTAGAGCAACACCTCTCATTACCCAATGTTCGGGTGGTTTCATTGTAGGTAAAGTCATAGCAATAACAAAATTTGTTGAATGTCCGGTAGTTGATAAAACTCCTCGTCTTTCGCTAGTTTTATACACTGGACATACATACATTTTTACATTTTGTATATCTTCCTTTTTCGTAGGTATTAGCCACATCTAAAATGTTAATAATGATAATGATAACAATAATAATAATATTAAGAATAATAGATAATAGATAATAATAAAAATAGCGAAAGGGAAGAAAGGAATAAAAAATAAAAGGGTATCTGGCTATTCTATATGTATACTTGCATCAGGCATGCTTTCATAAAGTACTTTTGGAAAACTTTCGTCTAATATCATTTGTTTTTTATTGAATCTAGCACCGTCTAAATACAATCCATATATATATACTCCATCCTTGGGAGGAAATTTATGTACTGTATTGATATCTAATACAAAGAAGTCAAAGATTAAAAGATCTATTGGAATTTGATATTTTCTCGCATAGTTTTGCCTAGTTCCTGTTAAAAAGGCTTGGGTAAAGTAAAATCCTGAAATCCAATAAATAACTGGCGGTCCTTTTTCGTACCATACCTGTAATATATATACATATATAATTGTTATAAGAATTATTATGTTTCATCTGTATCACTGAGCGATTAATTTTTCTAATCATTTTGCAACAGCAACAAAAAAATAATACATATCGATTTTAAACGGAACAGTTTATCTTCTCGTTTGAGCTTGGAATTAAATTACAGCTTATTTTAGATATAAGTTTTCGATAAACATTTTTTATAACACTCATTATAGCAGGTATTTATGTTTGTATTTCATTGATAAATAAAATGTGCGAAATAATATGTGTGAGTCGGAGATGTTCGGAGATGTTCTATTAAATTTTAAGAATTTGAATACAAATAAGATGAATAAATTAGTATCTGCTGATATGTAGATATAGGCTTTTAATATTCAAATGATCACCTATATATTTGTAATTAAAGGCAATAGAAAGTTGTTGTGCTTATGAAGGTAAGTACCACTGGCTTAGAAAGAGTAACGTCTTACTTGAAGGAACTTCAAACGGCTTAATAAATCATATATGTAACTACCAAGTGGTTTCAATGATGGGTAAGAGTAATTTTGCCATAATGTAGGTATTTTGTTAGTTACAATTGCATCATAAATATCTTCCAGTTCAAAAGACATTATAATAAGACCTGTGCATAATTATAAATAAATAAGTAAATGAAGGTATGAATTAATTACGAATATAATATATAAAATTGAATATAAGCAGCAAAACCTTTGATAGCTTGTTTAATATTTTCTAAGCTGGTTCTAATATAGGAAGTAAGTTTGTTAAATCGTCCCATTTCTTGTACCAATACAGTGTTCATGCTTTGTTCATAAGACATAGGATATCTTCTAAGCGCAGACACAAGATCATACTCCTCTGGTAATTTTTGTAAAATATCATCCGCCATTTTAAGTACTATTCCATCCTGCGAGGTTTCTCCAACCCCAGATTTCACCCTTTCCTGAAGTGGGGAAAAAAAGGAAGTAAAATAAGATTAAATCATAATTCGGTTAGCTTTATATTTTTTAATCATTTATACGTTATTCTGTTGTCATTAAATACTGTTCCAAATGCAATGAATTTACCAACCTGCCTTGTTCGCCATAAATCCTGTATATGCAGCAAAGATGTAATGCAATAGGTATTTAGAAAGATGATACGATAAATAAACGTATGAAATACAGGGAGTAAAAATGAAATGTTTTCATCTTTCTTTGTTCTATATATTCTGTGTACTAGGTTTTAATTAAATTAATTTGATAATAACTGTAACCAATTTTCTCAACAATTTATTTATACTCACTGTATAAGGAGAATGCGAGATTAAAAGGAATTAGTAATGTACACATACCGTACGATCCTAAACAAGAGTGGCATGGGATAGTATGTAATAATATGTAATTAATTATCAAATATGTGCAATGAATTAATAGAAATGGAAAGTAGTACCAAGCAGAAAGGAAGTGAAGAAGTGCAAATAATATAATACTACCTGAGTTAGTAGGAGTGACGTAAACAAAAGGTTTGTTTCATGCTGATCTTTGATTATATCCGCATTTTCATTCATACCAAAAACGCTTGGTTCGGTAATTAAAGGTAAATCTTGGGTATATTCCGTATACGCTTCATGCTCTCTAACATTCGGACAATAATAAATCGTGGAAGTTTCGTCGAAATAATATCGCTTATCGACGAGTAGATCTCTAAAAAGTCGTTAATGTTTAAATAATGATAAATCACGGAATGCTTCGACGTGACACGAATGATAAAATACGGTAGAGAATTGATCGCATACAAACAACAGTTGTTAGAAAGAGACATAAAGGTATATATTTACTCGCAGTAAAATTTTTCCAAAATAGTATTCAGAGTTCTGCGGTCCCAATCATCTGTCACTCTTCCACCGTAGTTACATTCCCCGGTCAAATATTTAAGAGCATCAAACCTTACATCTTCGAATTGATCGAGAAAAAGATGTAACTGTAAAACGCTGATCCGAAGATCAGTTTCATTGAACTCATATCTAATATTCCAACCAATTGGACCAAACTTTCGCCTTTCCTGTATTACAGCATGAAAAAAACATAATGAATAAAGAAGTTTCTTAAAGTATTCGGTCTGGGCACAAGATTCGAAAAAATCCGGATCATTGATTGGATCACTCATATATGATCTAACGATGTTAGCTCTTAGACCTTTTGGTGGTTCATTTGTCATTTTTATACTATTTTCTAGAACCGAAGACGGAAAGTGTTCCGATGGATAACTGGTCAACCATAATCGAAACTCTGAGTGAATTGTGTCTGGCATCAAGCCTTCGCAAATTTTCTCTAAGGTGCTCATCCAACTAATCGCCAAATGACAATTTTGCAACACTACCCAATTACCAACCAGTACAGCCGTTTGAATCGTTTCCTCGGCAATAGGCCCTTGTCCTATTAAATGTTTATAAAATTTATCATTTGTTCTTGTTGTTTCCCGTTTTAACCGGAGCCAACAGAACCAGATTAAAAATTTCATTAGATGTTTAATATAGTTGCCCACCTTGGCCAAGGGAAAGATAGAAGAGACGATTCGTGCTGTAACCTTGTTCATCCGCAAACGCGAGTAACAATTGTGCTGGATCTGTACCTGGCGTCAATATGAATATCAATGGAGTGCAACAATTTGAATCGGCATAAGACGATGTTAAATCGAATGGTGGAGGTTCAACGAATTGTAAACCAAGTTCCTCTGAAAATAATATCATAATGCACGCTAAACATGCATTTAAAAAGTGGAAATGAATTTAAAGGTGGGAATAGATAAAATACCTTCGACGAAACGTTGCACTGCTGGAATAATTTTATCGGGGCGAATACATCTTATGATCAACATTCTTTGAAATAGATTCAGATGTTGAAACGGTGCAGGAATCCTTTCAGTTTGCGGTTCCTTGGAGTCGAATAATATTTTCCACTGCTCTGAATTGCTTGTAAACGTTTTTCGAATACCCTAACGATTAAAGGAACGATTTTAAACGTTGATGTTGAAACACAACGTTATTTGTGTTTCAAACTAACCGAAAACTCTTTAACATCGTCGAGATTACATAGCTCGTTCCATTGTTTATTTGGCAGCCACGTTGTCGGGTTTACATACGGATTGTCTATAGCAACCCCTCCAGTTAATAAAAATGTCCATTGCAGCACAGAAAGTTTTCCGTGTTGTTTTAACAAATTAACTGCCAATAGTAAGGAAAACAGTAGCTTATCCTTTTCAAACAATGATCTACAAACGTTTGCGTAAAGGGAATACGTGAAATATTTCATAAGATCTCTCAATCGTTGTTCAACAGTTTCCGCTGGTTCTGTATTATCGATAGCTAATTCGAATAAATTCACGAACCAGGTTAACGAGTACTGATACATAGGATCGATATTTATCAACATAGCTGAAACAGATATGATTATTCTTAGTATTTCATTACTTTTCTATGTTTCTTGTTCATAAATAGGATTACGTTTGGATAATCGTTTCGTTTCACATGCATTGCACCACGTATACATACACGTATACATACATATATATATATATAGAGAATCGAAAAAAAAATAATGATGAAGGTTATTATGATTATTAATAATACCGATAGTGAAAAACAGTACGGTTGAATACACTGCGATTGGCGTATACTGTAGTCTAGCGTCATCAATTGATTTCTCTGTTTGTTCCGCTGCCGCTTGTTTCACTTGAATCTCATTACTCAAATTCTTAGACGACGTTAAAATCTCTACCGCTTCTTCGTCTTCTAATATATTACCTTCGGCAATCGATAGTACTTCCAAGATTTTGTCCTCTGTTTCTTTTAACAATCTGATTGTCGGGAAAAAAGAGAGCAAGTAAAGGGAAAAGGAGGAAGAACTAGGAGTCGTAACGCGTATTGGTAATATATATCGAAATAATTTTAGACATTGATCGCATTACAGTGCAATGTAAAAAGAAAAAAAATAATAAAGGAAACAGAGATATAAAAAGAGGTACATAATATACCTTTTGTTTGCAGCACCCTGCACGATCAAAGCATTCTTTTCTGATTCTAAATCTGGCCTTTCTTTTGCTACAACGATACCCAATAGTTGATCTTCCAATCCGGTTGGTGTTATCATGAAATTCAGTAGCGTAACTTTAACCGCTACCTCTGGTAAATAATGTGGATTTCTTAATCTCGTGGTGATGTAAAGTCTAAAAACAGAACAGAGAATTCCAATTCAATTAGGAATCGATTTTCAATAAATTATTATACAATGATATTTACCTAAAATTTAAGTTATATTCAATGATTGCGTCTCCGAATTTGATGCAAAGCGCGCCACCTTGCCTGAACGTTTCTTTAAGCAAAATTGGCTCGAGTACAGCATCTAACTCTTCAGTGACATGTTCCAGAAGTACAGGTTGTCCAAACTGTATCGCATTTTCTAACACTCGACAATAGTCTGACTGATTCAGCCGAATAATGTTCAAATTATTTTGTCTCTCCATATTTTTTATCCATCTGTTGGCTTGACTTTGAGGGTCTATTATTAATGGCCACCTTCTTGCGTTTCTGATTGTAAATGATAGGTATAATCGGGTCAATCGGTAATTGAGTTTAAATGCCGTAGATGCTACGTACGAAGTTAATAGAGAGAAGAAACGGGGAAGAAAGAAGAGGAAATGAGAGGGCGAATAGAAGGAGAATAGAAAAGGGGAAAATACGAAAATGAGATGTGTTTTAAATTTACATACTTGATAATGATACCGTTATCAATGGAGAACGCATCATTCGGTAACCCAAAAATATTCCAAGCTCTGATTAAAACTGGATCCCCAAGGATGTCACGTAACTGAAACTCCGAGCTGCAGATCACATTTAAATTGGTGCATCGTTCGACCCATCCAACAATTTGTTGAATACGAAATGGCATAGTAAACGGACCTAGATACGCAACTACGCCAGAAGCGATTACAATGTCACCCATTAATCGGTGATACCTGCGATAAATACATCTTCAACTTCTGATACATATGTATGTATGTATGCACACGCACACGCGCACACATTATATACATATAAATATAAAGGGTTCAAGAATGGCCAGACCTTTCTCCTAAAGATTTAGCAGTATCAAACCAACGCGTGTACTCTCCGCCCAGCCCACCGATTAAATCTTCAGCTCGTTTTAACTTAGTCTCACAATCTGCCACTTTATCGGACATTGCTTGGAAAGCTGTTCTTCGTTGTTCTAAAAGTTCCTCCAATACTCTTAGTTTTTCCTGTATTAAAACAATAAATTGTTCAATTTCAAAAATTTTTCATGTGACGAGAAGTATGTTGTGAATTCGTCCATAAATCTGTTCGAACTATACATATCTATGCACGTATTTAGTTTTATAAAGTAAAGTTGAATGATCGTGTTTTCGCTGTTTTTACCTATTTTATTTCAAGTTCATTAATGTAATAATATTATTTTTGCGCAACTGAAAATTCAATGACCACCACCAGTAACTAATTGCTCCTGTTTCTTATTCATAAGAAAGGCGGGTGGAGGAAGGGGGAAGGGGAAGGGGGAGGAGGATAAATGTGAAAGTGAAAGGAAAAGAGGGATAAAATCGTTTACTTAAACGAAAAACCTTATGATGCCTTAATCGATGATGAAAGAAGTAATCGACTTTCCTTACAGTACACTTACATACCTGTACTTGTTGAAGTTGTTCCCGTTTTGTTTGCAAAGTTCTCATAGCCGTGTCGTAAACATTTTGAGCTTCTAGCATAGCTTTCTTTTTCGGTGCAACCACTTTTGCTACTTTATCATATTCCGACATCGCGTACACCCATCGACATAATCCCTCGCACGCGGTTGATACCTTTTTTATCTTTTCAGGATCGAAATACGGATTAGGCAGGTATTGTTTACGAATTTTCTCGATCACGTTGTCTGGTATGTTGTCTTTATCAAAATTCAACAGAGAATCAAGAAACTTAACGTCACTTAACATTCGAAGGGCTGATCGCCAGTAATCCTCGATAAATGTACCATCAGGTTGTTGAACTCTTTCTGGTTTTATTTCCTGTACAATGTAAAAGATAGGGTAAACATTAGATATGCTGAAGTTTATGTACTACTTAAAAGGTTCGTGCCAAGGAACAAGCCAAATGGGCTCCCGGCCCAACCGATGGATTTCTCGAACCTTGAGGACACAGACGCTCTCGAGGATCACTCTCACTCCTTGCGGTGGTTTCTTCATTGCTCTTACTACGGCAATGTCAGCAGTCGTTAAAGTATCCAAAGCGTTTTGGGCACGTTTTAGAATTGGCATCGCTTGGGCTAAATCAGCGTCGCATTCGGCTTTAATTGCAGCTGCTTCATTGGCGTAAATCTACAATCATATTTATTGGATGTTTAAATATTCAATTTTTGTATAGAAATCTGTGTTGTATGTTACTCTGACCTCGGCTGCGGCCTCGTCGATTTTAACAACTTTCTCAAATTCTGACGCCTCTTGCCTTTCCCTGTCCACGTCAAGTAACATTTTCTGAATCTCTTGAGTGGCGGTTATTAGTTGCGGCTGCAGCGATCTAAGAGTCTCTTGCATCATAACAACTTGCTTCTGTGTTCCATCTAACTGACTCAAACCACGTTCGTATCGAGTTTTTGCGCTCATGATCTCCCTGTATCAATTTAAATTTTCTTTCAGTTGATTTCAAGTAACAGCCAAGGAAAGACAGCGTTATCGTTTAAGTAACTACTCACTCTCGTTTTTTCCCTAGCAAATCCTTAAAGGTGTTTATCATTTCAAGGTATGACGTTGGAGTGACATAAATACGTCTGTTTAATCGAACGAAAAGCTCTGCGCTCAAGTTTTGCGTGGAAACATGAAAGAATTGGCACATATTGATACCAGCAACTCTTTCGTGATCCGCGAGTTCGACCGTCGACAAAAATCTGGTTGCGACTGCTAGTAGAGCATCCTCTGGCCAAGGCTTCGATAAAATCGAATAAATAAGACGCACGTAAGTATTATCTGGTAACCATAGCTATTGCTACCATGTTTAAACAGTGTTACACGTTAGAGACCCGATAGAACGGTAATGTTGAACATTTGACTCGAATAACAGGTAGGTACACCTACCTGAAGCCAATCAATGGTACAACAGTTTACAAGAGCAGGAAACTTTCTAATCCGATTACGAAAATTACTGCCTATCGGTGACATCACTATAACGATGTGCAGCTGATCCCGTGTTATCTGAACAAACAGGTTGAACAAAGCTACCGCACTACCATCTGTTTGCACCGATCGATCCCTTTGTCTGTCTATTTGCTTCATCTGTTCGTATATCTCGCTCAATTCGTCAGCGTTGAATATGTTTGGTATCTAAACAATTTTCAAATACTCGTGTTGTTCGTTTAACTGGCAAACAACACTTTTCCGGGTTCAGTTGAATATAGAAGAACGAATTAAGGAGGAGAAGAAGTAGCTGTTTACGAATAGGTAATGTACCTGTGCATATGTTAACTGTGAATAACAGTATCTGATCATCTCTTACCTCCCCAGAGTTAAGCGCATTGCTAATGTCTTCGAGGAAGCTCTCCTGTTTAATTTGAGTATCAGAAAAGAGAAAAGTAGAATGAAGTTCGGTGGCGGTTACGCGTTTTAGTATCCCTTTCACATCTTCGTGCCATGCGTGAACACCGTATTGTTGGGTGACTTCAACTTGGAAAACATCGTAGTCACATATATGCGAGGCTAGCCTAGTTAATGATTGTCTTCCGGTACCACCAACTCCAACAAGAAGCGCGTGACTTCGTGGTTGTTTGATGATACGAGAGATGCGAGACAAATGTTCGATGGCAAACCTAGTATGTTTATATAATAATACATGTACCTATTTATATAATAATACATGTACCTATTTCATATTTACCGAAATAAAACCAAATTCATCGGTCTTCTACTCATTGTGTTGTACTCAGCTAAATAACTTTCTACTATTTCTCGTAATTGCTCGAGATCCGAAACCTCTTCGTAAAGCCGGGTATCTACTTTTGTGTCTGCGAAATCGCAATACACCAAATTCCGAAGTTCTTGCTCGGTGATTGATTGAGGCTTCGTTTAAATTTGACAAATAATAAACGAACATATAGAAAGAAGGCAGGTAAGTATCTATACATATATATCCTGTATGTTCGAGAAATGGTAAATTGACAAGCATACTTGTTTGCGCGCAGCTTTTTCTTCCTTCGAGTGAAGGAGATCTTTGAACAATTCTTCTATCACTACATCCATTCGGTGTTTCAAGGTGACACGTATTTGTCCGACCAGCCAAGAGATATCCTCTTGATCTATTAAACGATCTCCAAACACTCGGAGTACCTCGTGAACCCAGAGTCTCCTCATGTTAGTTATTGTTGCCATAGTTTCTGGCACGGACAATAGGACACCCTATTATACATACGTGTAGATTATATACACGTGTGTACATACATCAAATAACAGAGCGTATGATGTTAATGAAACATCGAGAGTATGAATATCTCACGGATTAAAAGCTGAAAAAGAAAAGAAAAACAAACAGAAGATTCTTACTTGTATCACTTTGGAGAAGTCACGAAGATTGAAGACGTAATGACATTTGGCCGGAGTTGGTAAAAGATTGCGGAGGCTTTCTTTGTACACGTCTAGCGTGCCGAGAACGATTTCGTCAATACATGGATCGAAATCTTTGCTAAACCCCCTGTAAAAACGAATATTATACAAAATTAACTTTTAAAACTAAAGAGACTCGATCGATGTAAACGGAGGTGAGTGTATACGTCGATGTTCCTATGTAGGTATTTAGACAATATGTACAATACATCTGTTAGAACAGTAAACAGATGAAGAGCTTACACGAACCTTGTGTCGAGATGCCAAAGAACAATTTTACTAAATATCGTGATCATCACTTCGTCCTCGAATTCCGATATCGTTAGAACGACAAAGTGCCTTTTGAATCGAGGCGTAACATCTTTTCCACCGCGAAACGGTGGAGTCATAGCACACATTAATTGAACATCGATTAACTTTATCATGCTTCTCTCTTTTCTATCATACCTGTAACAACGCACAGGTTTCAGTTCAGCGGAATGTAGAGAAATTGATTCCCGTGCTATACTGTGCTATACTGTACTATACATATAGATATAGTATATTATAGATAGATAGGGTACATATACGTGTAACGTAATAAATATACATTGTATTTTGAAAGAGAAGCGAACGATATAAGTTTTACCATTCCCCATGATCTATCCATTGTCGTAGCAGTTCGATCGGAGGTTGTGCTCCATAAGTTTCTTTCATTGGCATCGAAAGGTCATCGACGAAAACGATCCACCGTTTGCTTATGGGTGCTCCGTAAACACCTTTACGTCTCCTATCCAGTCTCCCCATAATAGTGTCTTGAGTTTGGTTAGCAGTGGTTTGCGCGGAAAAGTTTATAATTAATGGTTTGTTCACAGCAGGATTATTCTTTTTTAATAGAAAATCGATTATATAGACCGATTTTCCCGTCCCAGTCGGACCTACGAATAGCACTGGCTTTTCGTTGCCTACCAGCAAATGAAACAGAGCTGTGTACCGTATTGTTTCTACAGTAGGTACTATGATTTGATTCACAGGCATGTCACGAGGAATCGGTGGGTTGTCCAGTAATTCATCCGACCACATCCTCCATCTTCCTTTGCCCTGAACATAAACATCATCGATAGTTAATCACTATTATCTTATTCGCATTTTTGCTTTCATTTATTATCGCAGCTATTTCTCCTTTATTATCCGCCGGGGCGTGCCTATCGTTGCCTATTTTCAAGAAGCACCTTCTCTGCTTCTACATTTTTTCACTTACTTTACTCACAACTTACCTCCTTTATGAATCTGTAATCGAAGACAAGACCGTCTCGTGGCATAACAAAAATATACGGCTTTAAAGGCGGTTCTATTCGTTCGGAGAGCCGATACATTTCCATCAAATTTTGAGGAAAGCTTTTTTCAAGAAAGCCACGGAAAAGAATGCTGAACTGTTCTCTCGACTTTACTGTCAGAATACCTCCTAGTGCCCAGATACATGAGAAGAAAAATGAACCCTAAAATGATTTCATTGAGCTAGTAATTACGTACATGTATAGAGGTGGTATCAATTGTTTCCTACAGTATAGAACATAGATTTCGAAATGGGAAAAAGAAAAGGAAAAACTCGTGTCTATTGTAGGAAACTTTTTGTTCTATGAATGCTTTTATAATCAATGCATAGAAACATGAATTTCGGTTTAAGGAAATTTAAAGGTTTCTCTCTCTCTCTCTTCCTCTCTGCATAAGTTACGAAGATTCTATGTAACCTCGATTTGTGCTCGAAGATCCAACTCGTTTATATCCTTGACAACTTTCTCATCTTGATATTCATTGAGGAAACAATCTAACAAGTAGGTTAACGAGCGTATAACATTTGAATCCGGCATGGGACAGATTTTCTACAATAATTCAAATTTGTAAGTATAAACGTGTAACAGTGAAGAATAAGGTGCTGTGGAATATTTTAAAAAATGGCAAGACCTCGACATTTTCCTGATGTGACCAATGAAATAGAGGGTCGCAAAATCTTCGAAAAAGCGATTGATATATAAAGGTTTTTAACCACGAGTCTATTATAGGCGGAGTATTCGCTATCCAAGATTTAAGTAAAGGAATCCAACCAAGTGCATCCGGTTCCATATAGATCATTCCTAAATCGATGAACCAACCGACAGAATATGATCTCGCAAGGTTTTGCGAGTATTTATTGGAAAGGAACAAAATGGAATAAAAGAAATGAAGGACCGAGAAAAGAAAAACATACCGCAACGAGAAACTGTTGCCGGTGAAGCGTGCTCCAAATCCATCGTTTCGAATATCAAGTTAGTGGATGGTGCTAACTGAATAATTTCTCCGCTCATTAAACAAAGCTTCTTGTTATCATCCAGTACAGTATTCATGCTTTCGATCCATACTGCGTCTATAGGACCATCGAAGATCAGCCATTTACGATTATCATTAGTCGAGGTTGCAAATGCACGATAACTGATCGCTAAAATTCCATCCGACCATTCGTGGGATATTGCATCGAATTGTCCGTATAATTGACCCAACGTGACAGCTTTCGGATTCATCACGAATATTTCTACTTGATGTTCGGCTATCAGGTTCTGAATCACGTTTTCTTTCGAAATTAGTAAAAAAGAAAGTGCAATTGAATATTACAGAACACGATAAATAAAACTCACTCGCTCTTCGCAAAGCTTTAATGCGTTGGCAAGAATAGTATAGGTTGCCGTCTTTCCAGCGAACGGTAAACCAACAATCATAAATCCATGTCGTACAATCATCATCTCGTATATTTGTTGTGTTTTTTCCAAAAACACTGGGCTACATTGCAAGTTCAATGCCAAACAAGAATCATAAACGCATGAGTTCAAGTCAGTGTAATCTGGCTCTGGTAATTTGACTCCAGGGAAAAGATCGGACGTGATGCCCTGGATTATTAATACTCGGGAAGATGAACTGGTTGGAGGATGAATGCGATAATGTGAAAAGTAGTAGTGTATATGCTTACGTTAAACAATGGTATGTCATGGGTAAGAAATTTAGGTAAGTTGACGTCTTTGATACTACGCAACACTATAACATCCTCATTTTCTTCTGGATATCGTATTTTCAAGTTACCAGCCGCAACTAGAACAGATTTCACTGCTCTCATTCCGTAATCGTAATGATTTTGACTCGACAGCTGTTCCGAGCATAATCTGTAAGCTGTTACAATTTTTACGGAGAGTGGTCGTGCCTCGTAAAACCCATACGAATACAGGGTATTTTCAGCGATCAAAGCATAGTCTGGTACCTGAAAAGGAATTCCGCGAAACAAATACATACGTTGCTTTCCACAAGTTTCTGCCAGTTCATGTATGCATGCATAGGTATGTATGTATATTTAAGTATGCGTTCCCTTACTAACCATCATTGCAACCGGACGAAAAAGCGCCTTTAAATTATCTGGAAGTTCGCTTCTTCCAGCATATCCGGGATTCATTGTAATGAATACAGCACAGGTTGGATTTAACGTAATCTCAGTACCTTCAAACAATAATTGATTCTTTCCAGCATTAATAGCTCGTTGAATCGTTAAAATTTGTTGCGCCACTACCGACAGTACTTCTAGGTCGATCCGGTTAAATTCATCGAAACAAGACCATGCTCCGGTAGTTGCCAATCCCTTCATCAGATTTTCACATATATATATATTATTGCATTGTACACATACATACGTGTACATATAAGATACATAAGTTCTTCTCGATGGTATCGTAGTATAATATCAAAATAAAGTGATACTCTTTATTGAGAACAGAACTATTTATTTATAAATTAATAATAATAGTAATAGCAATATATTTATTGTAACAATAGTTGTATCTACAACAGGCATCACGTCAGAAAGTTTCATACAAAATCTGTCAACACAAACAGGCTTACAACTAATAATTAGAAAAGTCCTATAACAACAGTGAAAGACGGGTGTACGACTCGGTGGTAAAGCACCTGTCATACAGTTGACATAACCCAAAGGAGAGTGAACAAGAATATAATAGTAAGAGTGGTGGTGGTGGTGGTGGTAGTGATATATTACCTTAAAAAATTTACCCAAGGCTAAGTAATCAAGACCTTCAGAACAATTAAAAACGACACATTGTTTTGCCACAGCCTTAGCTAGGTCCTTAGTGGTCTCGGTTTTACCGGTACCGGCCGGCCCTTCGGGTGCACCACCAAGATGTAAGCTCAACGCACTGAACAAGGTTCGATAACATCTGTCGGTCAGTGGTGTTATAACTAATCTAGATGTGTTGCCCAGGTATTCGTACGCATAATTTAACGACGTATTGATCATTGTTGTCCACAGATCATTGTTCTAAAAGTGAAATAGATGGCATAGCGTTATATTATTTCATTTTTCATCTCTTACCTACCATCCAATAGTATCTCATTTGGGCCAACCATTTGAAATCAGTTGGATTGATAACTTGTTGTTGGACTAATTCCATTACAACATCCCGACTATGAACATCCATAGTAACTAACGCCTCTGAAATTGAATGTTAAGCAGAAAATTTCGATTCTCGATTAAGTATTTTATAATTACACTACAAATATTCGCTTTTATACCTAATGTTGTACGATTTTGCATTGAGAGTACTCCACGTACTAACTTTACTATTTCATTTAATTCATTAGTACACATATCCGCGTAATCGCTTAATTTTTTTAATGATTTCGATAACGCATCGGTTACATCAGCTGTCCAGTAAAGTTTACTGACACAAAGAATAGTCTGACCAGGCCATTCTATAGCCCATTTTGATCTAATTTGCTTTAAGTATCCGTTCTTTGCCAGTATCACCTGTTTCGAACCCACGAACCAATTAAAACATGATACATTTTTATTAAACAATTACGACTAACAATCTACCTTCTTTCTCTCAATATTACCATTGCTATCGTTTGTAAGCATTTACCTGCTCTCTAACGCTTTTTTTCATAGAAGATTCAAGTTGTAGTAACCACTTTTCGACTTGACCTCGAGCTGCAATCGTATCGATGATATCTACAAGAATAATTTCTTCTTCCTCGGAAGATTTTATACAAGTTATTTCCAAAACATCCGTGAAACTGACTCGTGCAATTCCTTCGAAACACTTTTTCAGATGCGGTTGTACTCTAATACATGTTTGATTAATAAATACTTGCATGCTGAAATCTTTATACATATACACATACATATATTCATAAGCTGTTTTCAAATTCTTACCTGGTAGGGTCTTTTGTTTCTGACAATATTTCTAGCAATTCGTCATTTGACAAGAAAAAGAATCGTGAGAAGTATAGCCTTTTCTTTTCCAAATAGTCAGTCAGTCCTTTTTGTATTAAATCCAGTAAATTAGTACACTTTTTTAATTGTTCGAGCATTCTATCAATTTCAACAATAGACATTACTCGAGGATCTGCTGCTACGATCGACATAATTTCTCTCCAAATCTGTCATTTATTACCGTTTTAATATTTCTTTCTTTCTAACCCTCCTCCGCCATGTTCACACACACACACACACACACACACACACACACACACACACACATTTTCATTCTATTATATGGGATTAAAGTATGTTTTGAAATATAAGAAAACAAGAAAAGAAACGGCAAAGAAAAAGAGTTAATAAGCACCTTGTCTACAGCACTAAAACGCCGCCCTTCTTCTGGCATTTGTTGTTGAATATCAGGCGATGAAAATATCGGTTCAAGATACATCCAAGTCGCTTGAACTTGTAACCAATAATCCATGATACTTTGTAACAACAGTAACTTGGATTCCCATTCTCTGAACATAATGAGAAACAGGGTTGGGACTAATGTACACACAAAGCAGTTAATGAAATACAGCAGATAGAAGAGAAGAAAGTGCACTTTGATGAGGAAAGGAAGGGCCATTTAAAAAGTTGAAGGAAGTATAGTAAGTCCATACTTACAAAGTCTCTTTCTCGAATGGTCGAATATAAAGGGAATTTTTCATAGTTTGAGCTTTGATCAAGTGATCATCCAAAAGCAGTTGTATGTCATCGATGCTAGCAATCACGAAGGTGCCTGTATCGCGATAAGGATTAACAGTGAAAGCGATATCTTCCCAATCAAGGTGCATCCGAAGGAGAGCCCTTTCTAAGCTTCCTTCTTTTGTGGCTGCCTCGGCTATTCCCTCAAACTTTGTTACGTAGTCGATTAATCCGTAATCGAGAATCTACAAAAATATTTGGTCGCATGTTCTCAACTTACATACAACATGTACAGATATTTGAGAGGAAAGATACAAAATACTGTCAATGCAAAAGAAATACTACCAATAAGCGCATACACACACACATACACAAATCGAATGGAATGCTTGTATGTATAAAGCATAAACAAAGTAAATAGCGTTACCTTGGCTAATGTCATTGTATCATCAATTTTGATGGGAAAACCAACAAGTTCCGATACTTGTTCCCAGTGACGGTTCTTCATGGAAGGATTTCCAAGAGTAGATATCTCGGGCATGTGCTCTTTAAACTCTTCTATCTTTAGACGAATCGTTTCAGCGAGCTTCTTTGCTATTGGTTCTTGAATAGACCGTTCCAGTTTGTAGATTGTTCGGTAAGCTACCCCTGTCACACTGTCGATATCTTCTGGATCGTACAAGCCTATCATGGAATTCATCCACGTATCGTAGTTGGTTAAAAATTCACAGGCAACATCGTACAACTTTTTATACGGCGACACCTTCTCTGCTGCCTGATAAACATATGTACATACACATGTACAGATGTGTATTAAAGTAGGTACACGACTACAAGCTGTTTGCCACCGTTTTATCAATCAGTCCAAACCGAATTATCAACTTACCGCCTTCCGTAACGGATACTGAGACAGCTCCCAACCAAATAGCTCCTCTTCTTGATTAAACTCGTCGATCACATCCATTGCAGCGATCAGCTTATTCTCTAGCCGATCAGCTTTCTTTTTATATCGATATATTTCTTCGATGTTACCCCAATACTGTAACTCATTTACATATTTTGCGTACATTTCAAGCTCCCGTTCGAATTGTTCGATCCTTTTCTTAAGGTTCTTTTGAAATTCTCCAATTTTGCCCGCAACAATCTCTTTGTGTTGTTCAAAAATTTCCGGAAGCTTGTAATACCTAACGACACACAGTGCATCCGATTCATGTACATACGGTTATGAGCAAAACTGAGATCACGTTCGATTAAAATAGTGTTCATTCATGTTTGAACTGCTGTAATTTAGTGAAAAGAAATCACACGACAATCTTTTTAATGTCATTCTAAAGAGCGGACCTTTCTTTTTGACGATCCTATGTTAAATTCTGTTGAAAATCCTTTTTATGAAGGAACAATTGAAAAGGTGAAGGTAATCTTTTACGATAACTTGAAAAAAATCAAATTCCTGTTTGATAGGGAAATTTTTCTTGCAACCGAAATTACAGTAAATTCGAAGATCAACGCTTCCTCTTTACAATAACGTTCTCGAAAATTGAAATATAATTTTTTTTCGCCATTCTATTTTACCTTGCACGAGATACGTTTTCGCCAAAATTACTAATTAGCCTCTAACAGGACCCAATATGTATGTACATCTCTTGTACAAAGTAAAATACAATGACGAAAAACAGTGAAGAGTGAAAAGAACAATATTGATTCGTGTCCCATTGTTATAATGAGAATAATATAATTCTGAATGTTTTCAATCGTATTTACTTTAACATTATTTCTTCTTTGCATTCGCTACAACGTAAACTGTAAGTACTGTAAACAACTTACTTACCATTGGAAAGCAAAATTATTGATTTTCACTTCAACCAGACTTAAAATCGAATAATCCGACAGTGCGATGATATATTTAATAATTTCTTTTAACCGATTTTCCAATTCAAAAGTAGTCTCCGTTTCCGTGGTACGTATAAACTTTCGCAGTTCCACCAGTTCTTTCGTGTTCGCTGGCACACTTAACGCATAGTCTACGATTCTCTGATATTCGTTTCCTACCCTGATCCCAAATTAATTTAGTTTAATTAGTTTAATCAAAATAATCGATCCATTAAGAGAAATCTTACAATGGACGGAATATCAAACGGGTCATTTTATGATCGCACCTCGTATTAAGAATAATTTAGAATGAATAAACGAAAGGAAGGAGCGAACGCATCATTGAACGAATTATCAAATTAATAGGATTATTTAATAGCATGGTAAAAAGTGAAAGTAAAGGAGGAAGAAGGAGATTTATTTTACTTACGCTCGAGATTTCTGTTGATACTCGCCGATCATTTTACTAGTCAGCTCCTCTTTAAGTTTCCGGGCCGTCGAGGCAATATACTCGATTAAATCTTCACGGTGGACGACAAAAAAACCAGCGAAGTAAGTTCGATAGTGTTCAATTTTTATAAAACGAGACAAACCGTCGTAATGTGCGATTAAATTCAGACAATCTTCAAAGTTTACGTTTGCATCGTTTTCTAAAAATTTTTGGACCTTATGACTTTCCAAGTCGTTTATGAAGTTCTCGTACTTTTCGAATTCTTCCAGCTGCATAATAGGACCTGCTTTTTCTTCATTAATTAATCGATCAATTTCCTCTATATGATTTTTCAAACAATCATCCGATATGTACGGCTGCAGTGGTAGATAAACTGATCAATTATTGTTGATAATATTCATTGGAATTAATTGAAAAATGTAAAAAATACCTGAAGCAACTTTGGTTCGATGCTGATAGGGGCAACATTGAGTAGAGTTTCAACGCGTGGCAGTGTAGTGATAGTATCTCGCAATGAATTCAAAGTCGCCGAAAATGTTTCTACGAAGAGTTTAAACGTCGGTTCGAACAGCACTATTGAATTCCGTACTATCAGCTTAGTATCAAACCCGCAGCATGTACGCTGCAAATAACAAAATAAATACTGAATTTTCAAATAACAAATTCCCATTACCTTTCATCAACCAAACTCATTCGTTTCCTTCTTTTGTCTTTTCTTTTTGAATAACTAATCAAATAATAACTTAACACTTACACTTTTATTGCAAATATAATCAATATACTCTTCTATCGATTCTAAACAAAGTTTTCGCAATTGATCTTCCATAATAAAATTGATACAATTGTAGTACCGTTGACATTTTAAAACGTCACTTATCGATGGTAACTCATTTTTCTCAAACGCCTAAAAACATCAACGTAACATAGTAAGGACACACGATGTTTAGATAAGCGTTAAACAAAATATTTCATTAGATACTTTAAAAATGATCTATCATTGTTATACGTAACACATTAACGAACTACAATACTAATTAAAACATTTTTATCGTTGTGTTATTGCGCGAATCATACCGAGATTAAGATTATTTGAATTTTCGGCAACCAATGTTTAGTAAGATCTTCTTTGGTCTTCTGACACATATTTGAGATGATTTTCTCGAAATTCCCAAGATCATAGGATGTATCGTATCCTGCCAGTTCGCTGCCATCGACTAGTTTCCTACCGCTGTTGCATCAAACATCAATATACATATACATATTGTACAATATATTTCTATTATTTATATAAGAATACAAATTATTCTCTTCTACTTTGACTTGCCATCGCTTTAAATCACTGTATATACCCACTCCATCGACAAGAAGAAGACTGGGCAGTGTTTACGTCCCCACTCTAGTTACAGTCTACTAGCTCTTCTACCATCGTACACATTGTCACTAGTGGCCGAAAACGTGACGAAGATCTCAAACAAAGAATCATATCGAGATCGATAACATTGACTGTGAAGATAATGCTTGTTATAGATGGTAGAAGAGAGCTAGTAGACTGTAACTAGAACAGAGACGTAAACACTGTCTAGCCTTTTTCTCCCATACAGACGGTAAGTATATATGAATGCATCATCCGTTTAGATAAAAGACCAACCTAAATTCTCGATACCAGTAATCAAATATTCGACGCACAACAGGACGATATAATATAATTCTTCTCTCAACTTTTGCCCTGTTAAATCTATAGTTGACACCGTGCTCTTTTGAAAGTCCTATATCTTTCAATTGCTCGGCCTTCTTGAACACAATGCTCTACAAATGATAATTATGATAATCCCCTTTTTCTATTTCAAACGTTCCAAGCTCTCCGGAAAGCCCACTTTATACATTTTCTTTTCTAACGTGTCCTTGCTTACTATTGTACACTTTTCGGTTATTTCTATCGCATCAGCATATACGCTACATGCTTTTATTTATATTATAATGATGGATTATGTGATACGTTTATATTAAACTCTAATAAAATATATTATACATATGAGATCATGTATTAGAAATATAAAACATACCTGTTTTAAAGAGGAATACAATGAATTTCCAAGAACAAATTCTATGACCGATTTTTTCACATTTAGTATATATTCTTCTTTCACCTGTTTTACTAAACCGTACAATGTTTCCTTAAATTTTTTTTTCCATTTACTCGGAATACGTTTCAAAATGTTCTCCAAAAGATCGGCATCCATTGGTCCCACGTAAGTATCATCGATGCCTTGTGTCAAATAATAATAGTATCGTAAGATATCATCGTTGCTATCTATTATTAACCCTTCTTCATCTTCTTCTTCTTGCTTGCTCTTCTCATCACCATCGTCGTCATCATTATCATTATCATCATCATCATCATCATCATCATCATCATCTTCTTCTTCTTCTTTTTCTTCTTCTTCTTCTTCTTCTTCTTCTTCCTTCTTTCCTATTCTTTTCATACACGTATTTATGTTACAAAATACTTTCTCTTCCTTCTTTTGCTTCTTCTTTATAATATCAATAAGCTGAGTACGAAAATTTTCTCTTTCTTGACAAAGCAACAAATATTTATACATCTTTCTATCCAATATCTTTCACTTATATATATATATATTTCATATAAATTGTTTGTGTACAGTATGCATATATGCTTCGTAAACTCGACAAAGATATATTTAAGATTCCACCTTTTTCGAATGGATCATCACGTTCTTTCTTTTGAATGCAAACATTAATAATTTATAAGTACACGTATATCTCGTAGCACTAATGTTATCAAACCTCGTGAATCATGTGTTTTAAAGTATTATACACGTACATGCATACGTGCATAATAGAAATGACTAACCTTTGTATGAATATGAATTACTTCTCTTTATTCCTTTCTTTTTACAATATTTTGATTAGCAGCAAAGAATTTCATTGGTAGTGAATTTGATAAAACCTAAATATCACACGATTCTCTATATGTAACAATCGAATTGGTAAGAAAATAATAATGCACGCGGAGACATAGAATAAAGAATATTTTATTATCATAAATACACTTTAGATAGAATGACACTTGTGCGTTTAGTATTTGTTTGCTAACCTAAAAAGTACGTAACTTTCCATAGTAACTGCATTGTACGTACATATATATATATCTACTTGTGTGCTTCTGTGTACATACGTAGCGTAATTTTTTTTCGTTGGTTCTCATATGAAAAGTATTACATTCAAGAAATTCTAAAATACATATATACATAAAATGTCCACAAGAAATAATGATGGATAATAACGTACAATATATGAGTAATTTTTGTATTTACATTTGTGTATTTATTGTTGACAGATGCACGAGATAAATGATACATTTATATATATATTTATATGTATAATCTACAGTTGTATATCGTGTGTATACATACATGTGCACATTCATATACAATCACACTTAATAGATCTAATTACTCGATCCTTTCCCGATCAAATTGTACATCTGTCTTCGTCGTTTTCATTGAGAAAAATAAAAAGAGACATACAATCGTTCGTAAAGAAATGGCTCGTTTAAATCGAGCCTAACGGGGCGGTGTAATATTAAATATGTAGTTTTCAATCACTTCGATCATTCGAATAAATTCACAGCAAAGATATATCGTGGTTCTGTATGTTTGCATAAATAAATTTTCATACATATATAATTCATATGATACATTGTTTTGATTGTCAATCAGTCAAAAGCTGTTATTTCTTTTCTTTCCTTTCCTTTCTTTTACCTTTTGATCCCACATTAAATAATTGTACAGCAAATTTACATATAAATTTTTACTAACCCTCTCTCTCTTTTTCACTCTCAATTTTCACTGCTCCTCCACTTGTTCTGTCTACATCGATCAACTTTGTACTTAGACACTTTCCATATTCTATTGGTCTTCTAAACGAAACATGTTTATTACATAAAAGATTAGAAGTGCGTTGAAATACACAATCATTATAGTACCTACAACAGATCTTCTTCACATTGCACATTTGTTTTCAAGTTACGTACACATACGGTAAACTATTTTTTACACATACATGTATGAAATAGAATAAGTAAAGAGGAACACGGGCCTGTGTTGTAACAAGAGATACATAGCTTTGTAATGAAAACATTTCACCTGTTACATACATAATTTTTCGTAACCGTTTTATGTAAAATACCTATACAATTACATAACGAACATATACGTAGATACGGATGCGTATACATACTCGCGTATATTCATTACGGAAAGTAGGATGATAGAAATCAGCGGAAACAGAGTTTGTTCCATTATAAATGCATATTTTGAATATTCACGGTACTTAAGTAAGTACATACATAAGCACATCATCGAATGTTAAGCCGGATCATGTGAATCCAACAGCGCGACTTACGAGGAATCGATCGTTGCCATATTAATTTCCATTAATCTGAACGCGTAACGGGTATTTGCGCTGTTTATTATCGAGTGGACCAACTGTTGCTCGATAAAGTACCATAATTCTGGAAGGCATCAAGCGATTAAGAAGGTCTCGTGAAGCGATACCGGTATGGTGTCCAGGCCAATAATTCTACGAAAATAATAGATATTCGAATAATATGCACACTTTTAAGCATGTGCTATGTAATTATGCTTAAAGGTTACAACGTGCACAATGCTATCGCGTCTCGATACATTATTTCACACGATTTCAATTTACAATAGTATCCTTGCACAAATCCGTCACGCGATACCGAATAAAAACTATGTTATTTACGTGTGTAATTAATTGCGACTGTTGATCATTATCGAAAATAAGTATGTATATGATATGTACTTATACCCACTAACTGGTGGCTTTGTGTGAAACAAGTAACGAAATGTTTCGTGTAATTACTATACATGTGTATACATAATTGAATAGACCTGGACAAAACGAGGGCACCTCGAGCAATAATACACATTATTATGCACCGTTACTCATGCGGGATGATATCGTTGGATGCTACTATAATAATAGCTGCGAAAACTACAGAACACAAGGATAAAGATGCAAGCGTTTAAACACGATACATGCGTCAATTACTTTTAGCAATGAAAATGAATGTGGAATGTATCATCATCTCTATAATCTATACGTTTAATTGAAATTTTTGATATTTCGAAAATTCATTTATCAACTGAAACACATACTAATACCGATAATACGTGTAATAAAACGCGTATCTAAGGAAGCATGAAAATTGAGAATTAAGAAGTCGCTTGCTTGCTTGTATAAGTATCTAGTATCATAATTACAACACACATCCCGTAGGCATAATTATGTGGTTCGTACAATAAATATCAGCTCTATTTGTTCTTTCATCTTCGCTTTCATTACTTTAATACGTTATGTGATTCAGCCAATTCTGTTGTCCTCCTACTTGACCTTTTGTATGATTTTTCTTCATTAAAATTAAAGTTTCAAATTAAAGCATTCCTTTCAATCGGCCAACAATGTTTTGTACCGTACAGGAAATACATATTATGTGTTGGACGTGCACATACACATGTTTATGCGTGTATGTAGAAAGAAAAGTGGAGAGAAAATCAATCGATGAAATATACAAGTTTCAAATATCGAATTCGTTCGGAATCTGATCTATTATAATATAGTAATGTGCTGATGTAGCGACGGGGAAAGTTCTTGTACCGTCCTCGAACATAACGATAGCAATCAATATGTATGTACACGTAATTGGCGCGTAATAAGTTTGATGATTAGATTAAGGAAGTGAATCGCGAGCTATAAGAGCGATGCAAAGCTACGATACTTGAACACGGGCGGCAATGACGCGGGTAATAACTAAACTCGGTATGCTCTATGATTTACCATTGCTGGTGAAGCACGGACAGAGCGCATTCAGTATTCGACTGCAGAACCCACGTGCACGATGATTCCAACCAGCGATGCTATCGACACCTTTCAGTCTACTTCCTACACAAACATACATTTTGATCGTTTTACTAGAGCTAACAACAACGACCGAAACGCGAACGAAATCGAGATACCTAGGTATGTACTTATGTATCTAGATCAAGTTTGTATTAGAAACTATTTAGAATAAAATTTATGCGTTTCTCTCCTCCCACCCCTCCCTTTCTCTACCTATGTACAAATGTATAAATAAATAAATAAATAAATAAATACGCTTAACTCTCGTTCGTTAACTAGACATTAAACACGGTTCTTCTATAATCTTTCCCTTACCTTCAATGCCATCGCCTTTCTGTAACATAAAATGAAAGCAACACTTCAGTATCAGGGATCAATTGTAACAGACAGGATTGTTTGAAACACCGTAAACAACGACTTTGAACACTTTTGGTTTACCCCTGAACACACTTTCCGTCTTGAAGCTTCCGTGGTTGCCGTTTGTATAACTTCGCTTACAAATTTGGTCGTTTCTCTCATTAACTCTTCATCATCTTTAAAAGCTTCTTTTTTTTCTTCTAACGTCCCGCTAGCTAACATCGTTTCCCGTTCCTCCATACTCCATTTACAAGAGGAAGTATTATTTGTTTCTTCGGTCATCATTTATACATATGTTAATGGTTTCGAATCCGATTAATTTCAATCTGTGGTACCCTCAGAGTATTTAGGTAAAATTATCATCTTATTAAAACTATAAACAAAAAGGTGGCTCCTTAATGCACACAAACTTATCCAAGATAATAATACCGGTTGACTATTTTGTATTATAATATATGTATAACATGTTGTTCGACTTGCCACAGTGGAATAAGGAAATGGCTTAGAGTTTAAACCTTAGATTTTTCTTCTCTCTATAGCGTTACACTTCTTTTCCTATTATTTCCATTGTCCCCCTGCCTTTCCTCTTCTTATAGTGTTTCCGTATTTCGTCTGCTTTCTGTTATACAGTAGAGATTCTTAAATCACAGAAATAATTATGACATTTGCGAAATGTCGCACAATTGGGTATTCTTATGTAAGTACTTGCAGATAATTGGCACAAAAAGATGTGAACTACCAATTGAATAGTATGAGGAGCATCGGTTAAAACGATAATACAATATTTTGAATCTGCACTCTGTTCTGTGTTCTGGTGGCTTTCAGAATAATAAATATGAATATGTATTGAATTTAAGGGAATATGTGCTGTGATTTAAAAGGATTTTTCGAAGTAAAAGAAAAGATGATTGAATAATACCATCTGAATAGGATAGAACATATTGTCAAGGGTAATTGGAGCAACGTTTATTTGTTTGGTGTGATACACGCTTATAATTGGAAAGAAATTAGAAATATAATATTTGTATGTGTACAGAGACACGAGCCGATAAGAAAAGAATACATTGTACAAGTACATACACATGCCATCAACTATGTTGTCAGATGTTTCAATTTCCAATTATCTATCTGATTCTCCTTTCTTCTGTACTAACAGAAAATGCTCGTTCTTCTAACAGTTTTTTCTCTACAGTAAAAACTTTTGATTCGTTTAACCATTTACTCCTCAAGTAGATAAATAATCATAATTCAGTTGTTTCTTCTTTCATCATCTCTTGGTAAGATCATAATTACTACAAATTACTACCAACTACAATAAAGGATTAATGACGTAATATTAAGAACCGCTTAAATGAAAGTTATCAGTACTGATACTGAAATGAAGGGATGAAAGTACAGGAAAGCAAGAATACTGTTCGTTTTACATGCTTACATTTGTAAAGCTACTCGATGAAAAGGTGAGCGACCTTTTGAATGTAGATATCGAGCTACAGGTGGTGCGCTTACGTTTTACAAAAGAGACCGGATCCAAACTATCTAACGTCAGCATGCATCTAAACATTTGTTAGCTAGCATTGTTATATCCTATTGTTTCTACCTCACTGGAGTTAACTATCGTTCTAGCTTCCGTCAACTGTTTTGATTAATTAATCTGAGCCTTATACAATTGTATAATCAATTACAACCATTTTAGTATAATGAAAGTTTTGGTATCTTCTTCGTTGCCTTCATCTCATTCACTCACTCACTCACTTTCTCTCTCTCTCTCTCTCACACACACACTCTCTCTCTCTCTCTCTCTCTCTCACTCTTACTCACTCACTTACTCACTCACTTTCGCTCTCTTTTACTCTTTCTTTTCTTCTTCTCAACGAAATAGAAAATTGATAGCTTTGAATAAATGTTAGTGTTAATACTCTTAATAGAAGACGATGGCTCTCCAATATAGGAGACCGCACGTAAATACATCGTGATGCAACGAACCGATACGCATGTCCGAATAGTAGTGCTTCGCGGTACACCCGACCACTGCACTGATTCACTTCGTAACGATCGAACGTCTGCCAGCCTCGGCTGTAGACTCAGTTTGCCTGACTGAGTATCACCCCGGGGAAACGTTTCGGAGCATGCGTCGACATTCGCAACGACTAATTATTATCTGTTTTCCAATTGTGTACAGTTTACCACCCTTTACCTATTCAACCCCGTTTCTTCTTTGCTGTTTTCTCTATTTACCTTCTCATTTTTCCTGTTTTCGCTGCTTGTTACAATTCTGTATACAGTTTTATGTATGTACGTATACATGTATTACGAATTTCTATTAATAATGTTAAGAAGCGTTAATGGACCATACAATTCCTATTTTCCTTCTTTCTGTATACAGCAGCAAAATCCACGTAAAAGGTATATGTATAGATTTGTTCGATATACCTGCATGTTGCAATAAAAGAGAAATGGTAAGATGTTAACAGCGAATCGGTCTATACGCATTTATGATCATTTCTTTTTTCTTCTATAAGTTACAAATACAAATGAGAGTGGGATGCGCGCATACAAGAACAAAAATCGGATAAGTAAATGTAAGCGAATGAAAGGAAACAAAGGAGAAGATATAACTGAAAGGAGAAAGAGGAAAATGGAGAGCAGAAAAGAGAGAGAAATTTCTAAACATAGCGAAAGATCAATATAATAACATATGTACTCGAGTACTTAATAAGTTTCTGTTTAATTATTAATATAATTTAAATATATTGCTATTACTGTTATATATCTATATTAAACCTATAAATTAAAGCATAGTAAGATCTCACTTAATTGTACATAACTTTCTACCTTCCTATTTCTTCCAGCACATACCCCCGCAATATAATTTCCAATTCCGTTGAATAATTTTTGCTGCACGATTTCGATAGAAATGTTCTAATTCTGTTAATACAACCTTTCTCAAGCTCATCTCAGTTTCTTCTTTTAATTGTCTATACAAAATACGTTGCGGGATAAGTTGATTCTGTAAAGAAATTTAGATATGTTCAGATAGATAAATATAAAAAATAGTACGTTTTGAAGCTGATGTTTTTAAACCGGAATGATAGCAAAAGATAAATGCGTATAGAGTAGGTAGAACAAACCTGAATAACAATATATTCTTTGTCAATAAAATCTTTCCGAATCGATAAAGTAATTTTGTACATGTAAAATGATCGCATACTTCTGTCATATTTTGCAAACTGTTTCAAGCATTGTTTCCTTGTTTTATAACTACATACATACACATATGTCAACGTGTAAAACAATTAAGGTACATACATATTAATTTGTGGAACAGCTTTAAAACCGCTATAATAGAACTCATCTTATTTAATGTGCTTCCTTACCGTTTGTTATATATACGCATATTATTTATTTTCAAGCGGTACATTTCGTTTAAAGCTTCTAAACGAACATTGAGCGTCTCTATTTCCATTCGCAAAGACCTTTTCTGTATTTCACACTTGAGATTTGTAGCTAACACCTTTGATGAGAATTCTGCACTAAAATACTTTTCTGTTTCTTATCAGCAAAATATTATACCCACAGACCAGGTGCAGGATAGGCATCAATCGATTGAATGTATTTACGTATTATGTGATACTATTTAAGATTTTGTTCCCTGATTTTTTTGGTTCTTTTGCCCTTTAGAAGGGGAGGAAAAATGATGAAGGAAAGCAAACAAAAGAAGAGGAAGGGATTTTTTACCCGATTAGTAATTTAATTCGTGGGAAATTCCTTAAGAAATTTGCTTAGCCCATTCTGTACTTGGTCTATATTAATAATCGTATGCACAGTAAATGTCAGCATACCCCGTCAATGCCCAATGGTTAACTAGTACATAATATTGCTATAGGTAGGTATAGTTCGTCAGGATATGCCAGAGGAAAATAGAAAATTACTTACGTTCGTATTTCTACTATTTTCTTCAAATTTTCTTTCATATCTTTCTTCAAAATTTCCGCAGCTTTCCAATCTATTTCAATATTTCGTTGATATCCGTTAAAGTCTGATTTCCCTTTTTTAAGTACAATCATCCATCCTGCTTAAAAACATTTATTATTTGATCTTAAAACCACTTCTCGATTTTGTGCTGTATCAAATAAATAAACACATATGTATGTATCTTTTAATTGCATATCAAGTATAGTTGTATATATGTATAGTTAACAGTATACATGCATGCATGCAATTACTAACTTTACAGTTACTTACGTGTCACTTCAAGCGTAGCTTTCTCAATGTTTCTTGCTAAATCACGTAACTTGGTGTTCGGACTTATTTCCTCTTCCGGATGCTGTCTCCTGTTATTTTCGATCAAACAACAAAGTAACTTGATTTTTGTAATAAACGTCTTTCCTCGCATATAAAAGTCTTCTTCGATTATTTTTTCAACTCTAATATTCAGATGCTATACATACAAATATATTAATTTGTTTATTTATTTATTCATATATTCTATACTCGTATGCATACTAGTCAATTCACTTTAGACGTTTGAAGCAATATTTTGTATATAATAAATAAATAAATTTTACTTAACAAATACCTATATAAATATATTATTAACGAATATTTTTATAAGAATGTGTTTCTGCACATCCAAAAGTAAAAAATTAACTACGTACATATCTCATAACGTAAATTATTATTTTTTTCTAGTCTTTTCACTTTTTTCCCTTCTTGTTTGTTTCATCTTTCTCTTATTTCATTCTTATACTTGTACTCTTTTCTTTCTACTTAATATAGTTCGATTTTCTTATTAAGTACTTACCTTTATTGCGGTTGTCGTTAAAAGATTATCCATTCAGTCTATTTAAACTGAAAATTTCAATATGCTTTTTTCAGTCAATTACAATAATTATATATATACAATTAAGGAAAGTGTAGCATTCCATCAAACGCATGCAATAAATAGGAAGGTAGCCATGTATATAAGTAAGCGGACATAATCAAAGACATTGATATATGTATACGAATGTAATTGCATTGTATGTCTCGTAGCCATAGGTACGAATCATTATCATAGATACAGGTTTTCGTTCAATGTTTTAATAATAGGCACGAATATTGATTTAATATTTTGTTAAATTCGTCTTACATTCGATCGAACATGTTCCTTTCATATTTTTTTTCTTACTTTTTTCTCCTTTTTTTAATTAACAACTATGACCAAAAATGCCTAGCTACATGATATTATACGTACTAATGAAACAAAGTGAAAATAATCATTAATATATATAACATATATATTGTATAATGTTATGTGAATAGTCCGTACAAGCACAAAAATAAGTAATTCACAAGAGCGTTAAAAACTTTAATGAAATCCAATATAAGTTTTTTTGAATAATCGTAACAGTAAATTCAGTTTAAAAGATTTCGAAAAATATAATTTCGATTTAATTCATATCTTATTAATGTAAACGAAACAATATTACGAACAAAAGAATGGGATACACATTTCATTCCCTGATTATGAACTGTAATCCATTCAATATTCAATTATAATTCGACATTTATCGTTCATCGTTCAAGTTAAACTGTTTACTGTTTGATTGCGCTAGTGTTGCCACTAAAACACCAGTGCTGCTACGTCGGCGCGATCGGAAGTAATATGCGTCGCCTTCAGGAATACTATCAAAGTTCGTTGGTGAATTGCTTGCAACACAACAAATATGGCGTATCGTGGTGTAAAAGGTTCTGATCCATTTGTTTCGAAAACATCGCGAAATGAACGTTTTGCGCAAATGTCAAAACAAGAACAAATTATTCAACAAAAGAAACTTGAAATTCAAGCGAAGATGCAGGAGCAAAAAGCAAAAGAAGCTGTGGAAAATTTGAAAAAGACGAACACACTAGGCTCGAGTTTGATAGGAAATAAAACGAATTCTATTAAGTGAGTAATCTGTTATGTTCCAAATTGCTTTAATTACACTGCCATGTGAATTCATTAGACGATTCTAAAAGCTTATCAATTTATATTCTATAATTCCATATTAACTATCGCAAGCAGCAAAATATTAACAAACAATCAATCAGATTATCGAAATACCGATACGCAAACGATAACTTCAATTTGCTTTAATTACTTAGAAGGTCTTATGTTATATTTTATCGTAGAAAAGAAGAGGAGAAATCGGCAGTGTCTCAAACGATTAATTTATTTGCCAATGATGGTAGCTTTCTGGATCAATTTAAAAAAATTGCAAGCAATAAGGGTACGGGAAAAGCAGAATCAATGTTTTCTCTAAGATCAGAAGAAAAGAAAGAAGAAAAAAATAGAGAAAGCGGACAGGATAAAGAACAAAAGAGAAATAATGACAGAAATAAAGATTGGGAAAATAGAAGAGATCGCAAGAAAGAAGATCCTCATTTTGAAAAGGGTTCCGACAAAAGGCACAGCTCTTCCAATCCATCTCCTACTAGACGTGTAACATCTCAAAGCCCAGAAGCAAGACATTCGTTCAATCAAATAATTTCTAATGGGCAACATATACAGCACAGCCACCAACAGTTTCTTTCTCGAAATGGAAATCCATCTTCTATCCCTTCCCTTATATCCCAGCCTATAATGCACATTACCGGAATACAGTCACCTAACATAAGAAGTGTTGTAGCCAATGTACCTCCTCCAGATTTATCAAAAATGCCTCCTCCAAAAAGTATGTGTAACACTTATTCTGGACTGGATGATCGTTCTGAAGATCCAAGAATGCAAATATCACCACCACACGTAATTCGTCCACCTCCACCTCCACCTCCACCTTCTCTCTCTATGCAACCTATTCCACCAAATACTAACATACCTCCACCTAATATACATATTTCACGGACAATGCCACCCAATTTACAAAATTTACCGCCACCGCCTCCACCACCACCACCACCAACACCGCCTCCTCTCCCAATTCCATTAGCATCTCCGTCGTCTTCTCCATCATTGACGTCGGCGATGTCATCAACATCATCGTTGTTGTTGACTTCACCTCCGCCCCCACCACCATCACCACCGCCACTACCACCGCCGCCACCACCACCACCACTGCCACCATCATCAGCATTATCATCGTTGTCATTCTCTTCCTCATCCTGTTCTGCTTCCTCATCTTCCTCTGCTGTCTCTTACCCTTCTTCGACCTCATCCGCTACTTCATTGGTATCTTCAGCATTGCAACTTTCATCGTCGTCATCACCGCTACCGTCGTTGTCATCGTCATCGGCAACGTCATCTTCATCGTCGTCGTCGTCGTCGTCGGCGGCGGCGGCAACCCCTTTGACATTGTCTTCATTATCATCTACATTATTGGTATCCTCAGATTCAACTCTATCAAACACGCAACAGCATTTACTTCCGTCTGGGCGGCAATGCGGTGTGCCATCTCCTGTATCGTTACAACCTACGAATTTACCACCTCCTAACATTCCCCCTCCAAATTTGTTACCTACAATGACACAAATGCCACCAAATATAATGTCGATTCCGGCCTCGCAGACAATCGTGGTCAATGTACCGGATGCATCGAATGTACCAAACGTTCCACCGCCGAACGTAATATCGTCTGTGATGATGTCCGCTCCACCACCAGTTCACAATGTAGCATCATCAAGTATAAATTCTATTCCACCACCAAATTTGAATATTCCGCCTCCTCCTTTAATTCAAAACGCCGGACCACCATCTTCTCTGATGTCAACCAGTTACCCTCTTCCTAATCAAGTCGCACAGGTACCTATGGGACCACCTAACGTACAAGTACCACCACCGGTGAGGCCATTGACTGTTCTACGGGCCTCTGAACAGCTAGGTACGATATGTCGATTATTTTTCATTTATTTATTCGTTTCGACGTATCGCTACGTGTTTATCTTTATAAAGAACAAGTCATCCCCAGTAAAATGGATTGCTTGTTTGCACAAACCAGAGCATGTAAACGTGCGTGTAAGCGTGTTTGTACGCGCGGTTGCGATACGCCGAATAGAAGACGCGTAGGCAGATGTGAAACATGCAAAAGCAAATTTGCACTGACCGTTCGTGATAGACGAATACGTGTTCAACACTACAGAAACAAAAGAAACAAAAAAAAAAGGTTTTAGCGTTGTTACGCATGTCTGACAAAGGCTTCTAAGTGTGTCCCGTAGAGGCTGAGCAGCTGGCACGCATCGTCGCTGACTGTGGGGATGAAATCGAACAGGAAGCGCGAGAGAAGAATGCCCAAGATCCCAAATTATGGTAACTACTGTCCTCACTGGTCCCCGTCTTGTGTTTTAATACATCGCGTCGCGTCGTTACTTATCGTGTCTACTAATCTGTATCAACTTACGTATCGTTCGTTACTTTTGCATTCTAACTATATAAAATAATGTACGCAATTAACAAAAAATCAATACTACTTGCCTATTTGTTTTCGATTGTTAAGCAAAATGGTGTATTGGTAACAGTTAACGATACGCGAGGTTGTAGTTGAAATTCAACATATTTACCTCTTAATCACATACCGTATATCCAAAAATAAGCACTTTCCTTATTTTCTTTCTTTCTGTCTGTTCGTATTTTTTTCTTTTTTCTTACAATGATTATTTTGTCGTTTAAAATGCGATGACTAGTTTCATTACAAACAAGTAATAGACGTTACAGTGAAATATATTATGGTAGTTACAGCAATTGACAACCTCGACGTTATATTCAGATTTTAATCGAATTTATGCAATATTTTATGAATGCAGATTTTATTGAGATCATATTGTCCTGTTACATTATTACCACTTTATCCTCTATTCTTTCTTCCGTCTTTCTATCTCTTTGAACCCAAAGGAACCTAATTTAGGAGACTATGTTATCCGCCAGAGTCTTAAGTATTATTTTAATCAAGGTTTCTGCACCAAAAGCAAAGTGCAGCCTATCTGCAGTACAGGGGATTGGTGGCAAAGTTTCGCGCCGAAAAATCCATTAGAGAAAGTAAAAGCAGTGGCGCGGAACCTTACTGTCCGGAAGAAGCTCTCAGCGATAACGATGATAATGATCAAATTCTTATCTCTAATAAACATATTTTACCTCAAGGTATGTACTTGTCACGGTATCGGTTTACAAATCAAAACAAGTTGTATCCGCTACCAGTATAATAGTTCTGATACTTTTATTTTATTAAACAGACAGGAAACGAGAGAGGGAGAAAGCAAGCGAATATAATCTCCCAGATCGATCAAAGGAAGAAAATAAGGAAGAACGTAAACGGAAAAGACGTAGTCGTTGGGGTGATCCAGACAATAAAGTGTCTATAACGGAGATAAATACAACACTAACTGGTCACAACAAACAACAAAGTGGTAGTAGTGGGTTCTCGCAGTCGGGTATTGTGATTCCTGGACAAATTAGACAATCGGCTGTTATAATTCCATCAACGAAAGTACAACGCACGGAAGTTAAGAACCCTATGCTAACTAAAGTTTCAAGAAACGATCCGGCTTTGATACAATATGCCCGACAAACTTTCGGTACACTAGACCTTACCGAGGAACAGTGGAAAAAGGCCGAAGATCATTATAAGGTGATTATTAGCGTTTAATAGAACTTATTACTAAATTTAACCCATTTCAACCACTTTTATCTACTTACCGTTCTACTTAATCTTTATTCAGATAAATCTTCTCTATCAAAATTTATTAAGAAAAAGGGAAGAAGTGAGACGCTTGGAAGCACAAGGGAAACATAAATACGAGTATGATAGCGACGAAGAAACGGAAGGTGGAACTTGGGAACATAAACTCCGGTCTGCAGAGATGGAGGCTACTCAAATGTGGGCAGAAGAACTGACAGCTCAAGCAGAAGGAAAACATCACATCGGTGACTTTTTACCTCCAGATGAACTTAAAAAGTTTATGGAACAGTATAATGCTGTCAAACAAGGGAAAGAACCTGATCTTAGCGATTATAAAGAGTACAAGTTGAAAGAGGACAATATAGGTGTGCACATTTATTACACTAAAGAAGTTTTCAAACTTTCTCAGATTTACACAACAAAATTTTTGATTCTTTAGGATTTCAGATGTTGCAAAAACTTGGTTGGAGTGAAGGGCAAGGTTTAGGTAGCGAAGGCACTGGTCGCATTGAACCTATCAATAAGTAAGTAACTCCCACATTATATTTTTTCTATTCAAATTTATCCTGTTTGTTGTTGTTGTTGTTGTTGTTGTTGTTGTTGTTGTTGTTGTTGTTGTTGTTGTTGTTACTATTATGTATACTTTGTTCCTGAATATTGCACTGGCATTTGTTGTTTATGTAACTTTATTTGTACTAAGCACAAGTAGAATAAATTAAGGGCGCCAAAGAGACTCTCTTGTGATTTTATAAGATGCTTTGCTGTATATTGTTGATGACTTGTGCACGTATATTTGTAATTCTTTTATATGTCTTTTTAATGTATTTGGTACTATTGCTGTTCCTGACAAGATAATGGGGTATATTTTTACTGTTTTTACATTTTTAAAGATTATTTTTATTTTTAGTGCTAGGGATTTGTATTTTTCCATTTTTGCTTTGTATGTTTCTGCAATTATAATATGTGCTTGATTTTTTTTTAATTTCAAAGTAACATATCTAGCTTATCTAGTTGGTATTGCAGTCCATTACTATTGTTCTATCCCATATTAGTATGTATATATAACATTTTCTAATATTGCCTGTAATTTATATTTGTTAATATACTATTTTCTCTATGTTGTCAGGTTTACCTTTATATTTGTTTTGTGCAGCTGTTAAACTGTAATTACATGTTTAATTACAAATTAAATTGTAATTATTGTAAATTAAATTTACATTATCTGTTTGCATGACTTCATATGTTTAAGGAAATTTATCGTTGCTACTGTCTGATCCTGACTGGCTATCAGCAAGCCTTTTGTTTTGAAGAACAAATTTCCGCTTTTAAACCATTGAAATTTATATTTTTTATCTGCATGTTCTGAGTTATTATTATTGTTATTAGAATTAGTCTTTATATGTTCCTCCATCTGATATCAGTTTACCTGACATTTTATTTTGGTTTTTTGTACAGGGCAACCAATAGATTTGACAGTGCTGGTTTAGGTTCTGAAAGACCAGATGGCGTATCTAGAGACGATGACGAATTTGATGCCTATAGAAAGAGGATGATGCTTGCTTATAGATTCAGGCCTAATCCTTTGGTAATAATTTTGTAAAATACAATACACATGCACATTTTCCTTTTTACTTTATGTATTTTCACTACTTAACTGTTAATCAGTGTTCATCATTTTGTTTTCTTCTTATTCTTTTCTTTTCAGAATAACCCTCGGAGACCCTACTATTAAGAAAAGATAGATTGATAGATTGGTATCTGTGGCATTAAATATTGAAGTTTTTTATTTAGTTCAAAAAAAAGAATTATCATTATTTTGTATAATTGAAATATTGTAAGTGTACAATGTTACACTTACAAATATTGTTGTGAGTTTGTAAATGCGCAATAATACAATAAATGAAATCTTGTTCATACGGTCATCTTATTCATATTTATTACACATATGATTACTAACGTTTATTGTAATTATCAAGCGGAATACATTACAAAATATAATGGAAAGTGTGTTTTTCATACTTTCTTTGATATATGTGTGTGTATACACATATATGTATATATATACGCGCGCGCCCGCGCGTATTGTACACGCACGAAATGAAATAAATTGTTTCGTTGAAGAAATATTAATGATATTTAATTGTTTATAATTATGAAAAGCAACCACAATCGTTTCCATTGAGTTAACAATATTTTATTTTCTGTATATAAATAGATATGTTACGTTGCATACACGGCATAATAAAACGTTTGAAATTTACGCTTACTCGCTAACGTGAGAGTTCGTGGTTCGTAGTTCATGATAAAGTGTTGCTTGACTTTATGCCCTTTTGTGGCGGGCGAGAGGGTGATAGAACAAGATAACTTGACCAGTGAACGGACAAGCAACCGGTTTCGGTCACTCTGATCGTTTTTACATTACCTTTCTATATTTGTTCAGCTTATACGGTCAATTCATGTCGACAAATAAATCGACAACTATGTATTTATATATCTATATTTTAAATTATTTCTAACACCCCGCCATATTTAAAGATCGATTTTTGTTTCCCACTTCTCATAAGTATAGTGTCCCTTTATTTCTATTTTATATTTTATAATTCTCCTGGTATTCCTTGATTATCATCTCTGTTACCAGTTTTATGTTTGACTGTTTACTCTACTCTCAATGTTTTCTTTGGAATTTTAATGCATGTTTAACATCGATGCGCCCTAATAATCATGGAATGCACATTCCACAGTAATACTAAGTAGGTAACTTATGTTCCTATTTCTCGATCAACAATTGAACCGATGCTTGATCAAGGCAAAAAGTCTGACATTCTCTTAGAACGTAAGATTCTACAAATATAATATTTATAACGTTCTAAAAATAGATACTATGTTTATGCAATACTTACGTAAATCTGAACTAAAATTATTTGTTTCCTTATTATTTAATCAAAATTTTAGAGTTTTAATTTCTTGTATTCAAGGAAAGATATGTTTCTTTTGATATCCGAATTTTTATACGAATATGGAATGTTATGGTATTCTGTAAAACAAACTTTCTTCAGAATAAACCGATATCGAACCATTTATTTCTATCAGTAATATAGATTGAAATGAACAAAACTGTCCATATTGGATCACAGCTTTATTTAACATGAGAATTTGAAGATTAGGCACGATATTGAACTACTAAATGGAATCTATTATATATTTAAAACTATTACATATGTATGCATCAACTATCTTTTACCGTATACTGAAATTAGATTTTTCTATATCAGTTTTAATAATAACATGTAAGCTAACTTTAATTCGACAAAGATTGCTTAAAGTTTTTTTAAATTGTTCATCGCAGTTAACCAACTAAGATTTATGCGGTAGTGTAGAAAAATCTTTGATTTCGAACCGTTCCACCTTTCTTTCTAGCTAAATTATCCCCCTTCGTTTCTCGTTACCAGCAAAGTCAATTGGACAGGGGAAAGGAAAGGAAAGGAAAGGAAAGGAAAGGAAAGGAAAAGACGTGGAGGGAAGGGGAAGAAGTTGCAACGGAACGGAACAGAACGAATTCAAACGGATCGAATCGTTTCAGATCGGATCACAGCTTTACACAGGGAAAGGACAGAAAGAGACCAGAATGGTCGGTAGATCAGTGGGGAGAGGTGTAGGTACTCTTGCAGCGCGGACACGTATGTACGTGAAAGTAACTCTTACAGTTCAGCGGTGATCGTGTATTTCTTGGTGGTTTATGGTGTTGGTATAGTCCGATCGTTTGTATCGAAGTTGAGATACGGCGCGCACAACCGTGTATCATCATCTATCTTGTTCGTTGTTTTTTACAAGAAGAACGAACGACAAAGTGAAAAACGAAACGCAAGAATTGAAAAGGGTGCCTGAAAACCGTATATGGAATAATTTTCATCTATCTTGAATATATACGTAGAAAGACCATCGATCTCTGGTAAAGACGAAACAGACGATTTGCACCATATTCCGCGAGAACAGATGATTGTTGAGCTATGGTAATTATGTAATAATCGAGGTTTAAAGGAAGCAAATTAGATACAATTCTGATCTTGCTTATAAAACAACTATATACATATAATCTCCAGATAATTTTACAACAGAATATAACGTTTCTTCTTTTTTATCACTCGTCAGACATGTGTTATGCTCTTTAAACCGTCAATTTCGCTCGCATCCTGAGCGAAAGTCGCTTCCAAGATACGAAGCACGGCGCCGCGCCGGTACGCTTTACTTCACAGCTAATATGTTCATTTCACTTTTCTTTTTTACCAACAAATCTGTGTGTTACAACGTAGAAAAGAAGAAAATCTAGTTATATCAACGCTGTTTGCCATTGTTCAAGAATTATCGAACGTATTAGAACAAAAGAAGTGGACACTGCAAAGGGTGAAATAAGTGAAATAAATAATAATTATGCGACAATAAAATAAAAAATTGGTAAAAAAGAAAAAAAAGACAGAGGAAAGGCAAATCAATTATGTTTAATTATTTGATTATTCTCCAACCTGTATAGTGATCAACGTATTACTTGAACGAGATTTGAAAAATATGTCCCGAAACCACCCTCAATAGCAATTTAACGAGCAAGCATCGAACAAATTAATGATTTTTAAGAGAAAACCATGTGTTTATTGCAACAGCTGTTTTCATTACGCGAGTGATTTGTGTTTCGTTCAAGTTAAAATTGATTCAATTCATATTAATTCGCATATTTAAACCATACAGTTGAAGACTATTTTGTTGTGAATTTATTTATTTGTTATATATTAATATTAACGATGTATGGATATTCCATATAAAGAAAAGAAGAAAAAGTTAGAGACACGAACAGGGAAATCAAACAAAAAGTGATCCTCATCGAGAGTGTGGTGGGTACGTGAATTTATCAGACAGTGTATATTTTCGTTTCTCTCTCTCTCTCTCTCTCTCTCTCTTTCGCGTGCGCACGCACGCGCACACACACACACGCATACACAAACTGTATTTTTTTGCACTTATTCACACAGTTTCATAGTTTTGTTTTTTTTGTTTTGTTTTTATTCTTCTTTGCTTCTTTTTCTTACTGGTTACCTGTTTTCAATCACCCTGTTTTTAAACACTGACAATCATCGTTGCAGTCGTTCATTACTCTCTATTCATCTTTCCTATTCCTTTCATTCCTCTCAACTATACAATCATGAGAGAAATCGTAATATTTACCACATGCCTACTGGGTATCGTGTTCGCTGGAAGTCCTAGATTACCCAGGACCTCTGCCGATGAACGTAATACTCGTAATGTTAGTAACAATGGAGGAAATACCACTGGAAACACGATGTCAATACCCAGCCGCAATTCTCAACGAAATAGGTAAGTTAGCATAGTAAACGGTAGTGCTTTTTTTTGTGAATTGAATGAAAATTGATATTCGACGAATGACATTAGATTTTATATTGCAAGAAATACAATGGATAATTAATCGGTCATAAATGTTCAGTACTATTAATCTCGTTTCTGCTTTCGTCAAAATTATTTCTTCAAATTAATAATGCTTAATTTACAGCTATTATTGGCGATAAACGTTAAAAAAGAGAGTATAACCATTTGAAATATTGGTTACATAAAACTTTACGTGGTATTTTGATTATGAAATATATAGTATGCGATGGTGTGCAATTCGGAAGTATTTTTCCAATCTTTCTGATGTTTCCGCATTTTATAGACACGGTAAATGTACGAAAAAAGGCTAGTATATTTTTTGATTTTCCTAATATGTCATGAAGGGTATGTTTCGGCTTACATTTTTATGAAATGAACTATTATGTTCATCTCAGTATCCATTGCAAATTCGTTTTTTACGAACAGAGAATGTAATTTTCGATCGCTTAACTAGTAATTGTTGTTTACAATTGATTAGCTCAATTATTTGATTGTTCGCCCGGAAATAAATATTAGAAATGTTAGTCGTATTCAATTTGTTACTCTGAAACATGCATGTACCATAAAAGACACATAATATATCAGACTCCGTCTAGTAGATTGATATTTTTTAGTTTCGACTGAACGTTTAATTTGTTTGCAAGCCACAGGAAATGATGAATAATAATGTTGTTTGTTTCCTGATATCGCACACGTGCATAATATACGCATATACATGTATACATACGCCATATTTGTGCCAAGTATGTATGTAAAATAATAAAATTGTCGAAAATTAAAAAGGAGCTTTCTCTTTATATGAAACGTCTAGTAAGAATGTAATAAACAGTGTTAATTACAATGAAATTGTCATAAATGTTGTGATTATATTCTGATCGGAAAAATTTTAACTGAGAACTTCCGCTATTGTCTTAAACAAGTTTGTGTTCACCTTTTTCTCGCTTTCTCTTTTCATTCTCTTAATTCGCGTGCAGTGTGTAACAGTGTGTACATCTACAATATACCACTACTTATAAATCCTTGTGTCATGTTGTCTTGCGTTGTGTGACATTCTTGTCGGTTCGTGTTAGACTTTCGCTTATGTAACCTTATAAAACAGAGCGAAAGGTCTGATTTTCGATAGTATCGACAAACCTAAACAATATTTTCTTCGCTTGAATGTATAATAAAATGCTACAAATCTAAACAAAGTTTCTACTGTTGATTTTATATATTGTCGACATACTATTGTTTCGACCGTCTTTCTTTTTTTGCGTGTTATATTTCATCATCAATTTCAATTTGTATTTTTTTTTTTTTTTTCATTTTATTACCGTCCCATTTATTGTTATGTAGGTATATTATTCCGTTTGATAAAATAGCAAAGCAATATCGATATGTATAATTTCGACGATAAAACGTAATTTAAGTAATTTCTATTATTAACATTTTATTCGTTGTTATTTATCTGTTTACAAATACTGCTTGGCGTAATGTAGTGCTAACAATCAGTAGAAAACTGTGAAAGTCCCCCCTTACTTTCACTAACATATGTGCCATTTAACCTAGACCTCGTACACTTACATATGTGTGTGTAGATAACCATTTGTAACACGTGTAGAATATACTATGATTTCAAAGATATTTGCTAATTACTGTAGTAAGCTACATTAAAATTCCAATACATGAAGATAATGAAAAGACAAGTGTTCCGTTACGACAGAAATTTGTATGTTCATATAGATTCGTATTTGTTGAATTTGATAAGCAATTTGCATTGTTGTAGATGCGAAAATACTTTTCCTTCTGCTTTTATCCATCTTAATGCGATACCAGGACATTCGAATTATGAAGGATGATAGTATTATTGTATCATTAATATTACTACTATACATTATTACCAGTTCTATTTACTTATTACGTATGTATGTATATGCGTATATTGCTAACAATATAAAGTCATCGGTAAGAAAACAAAAAAATAAACTTGTAAACGACGAGGTAGGTGGCTATACTGTTTCAGCGAGCACTTACATACTTGCATACAGATGTATACGTATAGTACATGAATATTGTAACAAGGTCGCAAAGAGAACAGAAAGAGAATTGATTAGATTGCAAGGATAGAAAGGACGATGTGGGGGTACTAGTTTTCTTCTGGTTGTGTAACAAATCTGCAAATGATCTAGTTATGACAATAGGATTACGAAAGAGTTTAACTAGATTTCAATCGGAATATGCTATTTTTATGTTTTATATTAAACAAACTTGAAGTAAACGATACTGTTGATGGTAAAAATGAAATGAAAGTATTCATTTATTTAACTCTATATCGCGCATTTAGTCATTCCATTAAAACCATTACAATATTTATCTCACAAGTAGTTACTTAATCTGTAAACATATTTAAGTTGTGTAAATTTGTAAGATTTAGAACCATTTATTAAGTGATTGAATGAATAAGTAAAGAAGAAAGAGAGAGAGAGAGAGAGAGAGAGAGACAGACAGACAGACAGACAGAGAAACGATTACTGACCTACCTGTGAACGTGTTGCGTAAAATTACGGTTTATATCGTAACAGGAGAAAGGGTACATCATCATCATCATCATCATCATCATCATCATCATCATCATCATCATCATTGATCTATACTAGATATTGTAGATCGAGCTTTATTTTGCATAGGATTTGTTTAAAAAAGGGAACCTTTTTTCAAGAGAAACCAAATTTAATTATGTAATACATACTACATCGGTTCATTATTGTAAGCACTTTGTATAATTAGTTCTATTGGTAATAATCGAAGTTTTCGTGACAATGTAGACAATGTAGATTTCTCCTACGGATTTATCTAATTTATCTGAAAGAAATTCAACACCTTTCCGAACAGTAAAGCATAACAATTAAAAATATGTTGTTTTACAACTCACTAGCTGTTCAAACCCAATATACTTTCGAAAACATATTCTGATGTGTGTGACAGGAAATGCAATAACGTGCCTATGATACAAAAATTATTGATTCAAGCATTACATGCATACATGTATTGTATATGAAGCTAATTTACCTTGATAAAGATATAGTTGTTATTAATATAGTATAAGCTTATACTCTATTCTTTTTCTTTAATACTCAACATCCGTTTCGATCTAAATGAATTTCATTTATTACTTAATTAAGTTAATTATGACGTTTCATTTTGATGAAATTTGCTTTCAGAGAACAATACCTTTTCAACGTTTTCGAGGTAATAGTTTCGACGTTGGAATCGAAATTGCAACGAATCGAAAACTTGGACAAAGCAGTGGAACATCTGATGAGAAGAGTAGAAGCTTTGGATTCACGCGTGAACGACAACATTGATAAAACTGATGCGGTTATTGGAAAGTTACGAACCTTAGATTTAAAGCTTTTCAATTCGCATTCAACATTATCATCCACCGAACCTGTGTATGCGGCAAGACGATCCGACGATAAAAGCGACAGCGAGATTAGAAGCGGTATGTAAACGCATTGTCAATATCAAATATTTCAGGAGCAATATCCAAACAAACAAAGAAGTACAGATAGGTAGTACCAGTTTCACGGCCCGTTTTAATCCCCGTCGATTATCCCTGCTAGTTGCAACTAAGCGAAATGGTATCATTTTGTATCTTCGTCGTTATTGGACTGACGACCAATAAATAAACTCGCCCCTACTTTGTGTCACTGTTCTGACCCTTCGTATTTCACTCACATTCAACATTTGTAACTCTAACTCGTTATACTTTCTACAAAATTGGTCCCGAACATACGATCCATTAAGCTGGCACTACTGTAAATGTCAAATCAACAATTTGGTCGGTTTAGTTAACTTAACGGTGCTCATTAGCGTCATTCCATAAATTAATAATAATAATTCAGGAAATTCCATAAATTAATAATAATAATAATAATAATAATAATAATAATAAACTATTTATGTTATCTAGCACTCGCTCACCCATGCACTTACCTCTTTTTCATATTTACCGACTATGTAAATATCGATGCCTCCTCGTCCTTCTGTTCTTCTTCTTCTTTCTGTTGCTTTTTTCATTCATATGTACCGTATAAATTAAAACTTATTCGATGAAACAGGTTCGACGTTGCGAACAATTTATCAAAATCGAGATCCATCGTCCGAGACGCTTGGTGAAAAAATACTGTCACTCGATCAAAAAGTATCAGATATAGATAATAAATTGATCGATTTAAAAAATCAACTGGACAACAATTTTTTACAAAACGATGACATAAACGCTGAGGCCAGTGAAAAAAAGCCAGTCAGTATGAGCGTAATCGAAATCACGAAAGCGATGAGCAACGAAGTAATAAATCATATTACGATTGAAATAGAGAATTTAAGGCAAGCGACCAATAATATGGACAGGAAATTACAGTTCCACGTGAATCTAGTTTCTGATCGTTTGGGAACCATTTATAACATGATGACGGATGTGCACGATGCGATTCTGGTGAGGGGTACCACGAACAGTCAACAAACATTCAACGTTACAACGGCAACAACGACAACGACTACCGAATCACCTGCAAAACAAAGTAAAATCGATCGACTTGTAGAGCAAATGTATCCAGTGTTGACCGTATCGGAGAAAATGGACGAGGTTTGGAATGTCGTGGTAAGTTAAGGAGAATTTGTTGTTTCGGTTCCCTCAAATTCGATCGGGCATACATATTTTATTTGAACGAAGTACAATATATATAATATATATTACATACCCACGCATTTCCGCTGTTCTATCGGTATAGAATTTATTAACGTGTTCATTAAACTACACATCCCTAAACTTACCTAGTTAATTTTCTGGACAGGTTGGCACAAAAAGTTCCGTAGACGATCTTTTACCAAAATCTGATGAATTGCTTACGCAAACGCAAAGGCAAGAAAGAGCGATTAATGAAATTCATGCTGATTTAAGGTCGAAAACAAATAAGATTATCGAGAATTTGGAAGGGGTTGAAAATAGGTTACGAAAACAAGAGGATGACGTTGCGAATCTTGCTCAGCGTCCGATCCCTGCGGAACTGTTGCTCGATCCCACGATCGATCGGCTCGTTGAATATGATTCGAGTAGGTCAGTGTGTATTTCCCTGTTATTACGCTTTTTCTCTCTGCGCTTATCTCTCTTGTCTTCGATGCTACTACCTGTACGCAACCTCGCGATAAAAAAGTCAGAAAATACATACACATACACGCCTATAAATAGTAGTACTAATAAATATAGAATATTATTATTATTATTATTATTATTATTATTATTATATATATATACATACATACCTTTTTCATTTAGGTTCAGGTTTCTCTGATAAAAACAAATATTTCTTTTCTTCCTCTTACGTTTCTTTTCCTTTCAGATACGTTGGACTGTCCGAAGATATTCCAGTTGAAACTACTATTTCACCGGTCACACCCACCACCATCGTTTCATCGGTCTCGATGTCCATGTCTTCTTCGACTTCGTCGAACATTGTGACAACCAACAATTTGAATCACTCGAACGGTATACCTAGTTCCGGTAACTTCTCTAATTCAACCGCCAGCCTCGGAATATCATCGTTTACAAGCGCACAACGATCGTCGTCTAAAAATCGTGGTGTTATATTTCCAAGTGTTAAAAACAAACCTAGTCCAGCAAATTCAACGTTCACCACTGATGCGTTTCTTAGTTATAAGGATATTAAGGTAAAGAAAGCAATTGATGTCGGAGCACTATTCGCATTGATAAAAATGATAAAGAAAGCAACTATTAACACGGTTTCTGTGTTCTACCTACTTTATAGTTGTTAATGCATTGTTGCAACAAATTTCTCAACAATTTCTCTTCATACAAGTCTGTAAGCAAGAAACAGTGTAAGATAAGTAAGTCCGTACGTAGTAGGCATGTGCAGTGGCTCCAAAAAGTATTCGTACACTATATGTGAAATTTTGATTCCAGTCAAAATTCATGTGTATATACAGCATAATTGGTTACACGTAGAACGTTTTTCTTCTGCTTGCTTCTTTCTTTGACGGGAAAAATCTTTTTAACAAGGTAAAATCAACCCCCGAAGTTTTTCGTGCTCTGAATATAATCGTTTCCGGGAACTTCTTTTTTATTTATTTATTTATTTATTTATTTATTTATTTTTTTTTTTTTTTACGACACAGTAATAGAACACGCAAAATGTGACACTCAGCTTTGCAATCTGCAAAGTTTCTTTGTTTTATCACGCACCATTGCAAAGTTATAATGAAAATACGAGAAAGAGCACCGAGATGCTTCGAACGTTCATTTTACCTCTTTAGAGCGAGATGAGGTTTCAAAAAGCAAAACAAACAAATTGCAGATGCGTATTCGACCCTTGGAGTAAAATAGTTATGTATATTTTTTAACGTTACAGGGTTACTCGTGCGTTGATTTATTAAATGCAGGCATGAGAGACAGCGGTGTCTACTATCTTCAAATCCGTGGAACAACTTACTGGTTTCTCAAGGTTTATTGTGAACAAGATGTCGCCGAAGGCGGTTGGACGGTACGGAATTCTTCTAATATATCTATAAATATACACTTACTTACAATTGATCTAACGCTTACCATGATATTCCCCTCGATTTCTTTTTCAATCCTATCATTATAACCGCGACATCATAATTTGTTATGCCACACCATTTTTACATTATTTTTTCATTTTTATATTTTACATGTATTATTTTCTTTAGATATCAGTAGTTTCTGTTTTTCTGTAGGTCATTCAAAGGAGAGACGATTTCGGGGAGCCCAGAGAAAATTTCAATCGGGATTGGGCTGACTATAAAAACGGTTTCGGTGATCCTGCTAGAGAGTTTTGGCTTGGCAATGAAAACATATACATGTTAACGAACAACGAAGATTACATGCTTAGGGTAGAACTGGAAGACTTCGAAGGTAACAAAAGGTAACGAAAGATAACATCGAACACATTTGCAACATTACATTATTTGCTTCGAGTTGGTTTTAACTTTTTTTCTTCCTTTTCGATAATTTGCTTTAAAACTGTTTACCTATATACACACATGTAAGCATTTGCGCGGCCGCACAATTTCAACGCGTGGTATGTATGTATGTATGTATGTATGGTACAGCGTATCGGAATATATTCTGATATTCTTTTTAGATATGCGCAATACTCTCATTTCAAAATCTATTCAGAAGGAGAATACTACAAACTGGAGATCGATGGGTATGACGGAAATGCTGGTGACTCCTTAAACGATCCTTGGTATGGTTCGAACAATAGCCCTTTTTCCACGTATAACAGGTAGGTAACAACTTCCTCTTCTCTCCTTCTTTTTTCGTTCTCCCACTAGAAAAGGTCATTGGTATTTGCGATTCGAGTATGCGTATTTACGTAATAGGTCGAATAATATGTAATTTATTAAATAACGTTAAATGATTTAAAGTTTACAATTTCAAATCCGTATTTCGTTTTACAGGGACAATGACAGATCGTCGTTAAATTGCGCTTCTATGCTGAAAGGTGGATGGTGGTGGAAGTCTTGCGGCCGAGGTTTAAATGGTCTTTACTTGAACGATCCTCAGGATTTAACAGCCCGACAAGGTATATTTATACGCGTATGAAAATGTGATGAGCGCGAACGTGATTGTTCGAGTTCTTTTAATAAACGAAAACAAAGTTAGACAATCCGTATCGAATAGACCGAATGAAAGTTTCTCTTTCTCATCCGTTCAAAGGTATCGTGTGGTTCCGTTGGAGAGGTTGGGATTACACATTGAAACGTGCCACTATGATGATCAGACCGAAAGGCCCAACGACGGTTACTGTATGAGCAATTATACCGATGTTAAAACACTTATTCGAAACAATTGCGCTGTGCGCGTACCGTTCGATACCATAGTGGACGCAATTTCTCGCAGTTACCAAATATATGTGTAAGAATGTTTTGAAGCGTTGAATGAAAGAACAACCTTTTTAACAGGATTTTCATTCTACTTACTCCTGTTAAATACGACTTTATTTAACGCTTTATCGTTAAGGAATATTTATTTCGATCGAACGTTTTTTACTGGCTTTGACTCAGTTTGATCGATAACTAGATTACAACTGTTAAACAGAACTCATTGATTGTAGATAAAACGTTCAACTTGGCAAAGCGTAAAACAGTAAACGAATCAGTGTACAGGCTTCGCATCGAATGAAACGTGGCAGCATTTTTAACTAGTATAATGTTACACGTAACAAAAATGTAGAGTATAATTTATAGATTGCATCTTAAGACATTTGACAAAATTTAAAGCATTAAACGTGTAAACTGAATTTTCAAAAAGATAATTCTTATTGTTATCACTACCACCTCCACCACCACCACCACCACTACTACTACTACTACTACTGCCACCACTACTACTCTTACCATCATCATTATTAACACTATTACTAATGCTGTTGCAACCATTACCGCTGCCACCATTCTGTTACCATTGCTACTGCTATCATTATTATCAGCATTTTCTAAACTTCGATATAATCTTAGTCACTTGCGGTAAGAGAAATGGTTAGAATTTTTATTTTACAAAAACTATTACTATTCCCAAAACGATCTATTGTAAATATATTATGCATAAAATATATATTGTAAATACTAACCATGAATATTTATCTTTCATAGATGGGTTGTTCTTTTTTTCTATTTCTTTTTTAGTCCTAGTTAATTCGTGCATACATTCGTAATCAAGTATAGTTGTCTCAATTATAATTGATCGAAGAAGCATTCGACCTCCTATTGAAAAGAAAAATAAATAAATGAAGGTGAAAATACTATTACAATATAACTTAGGTAATGAACGTATATGTATATGTATTAAGGTTTAATCATTTCAATTCATTTCGTGCCAACGCAGACATAATACCGAGGATATTACATGATACACATACTCTGCGATGATGCACGTAAATAAGTAACTAAATAAATATGCAAACAAATGTGCGCGCGCATTCTACCATAGTTTTTACCAAAGTTATGTTCTTATTATACACGTATTATGCAGTATTGAAATTATTCTTGTAAATTCTAATAAAAAACAAATCATCGTTCGTGGACGAACAATAACAATAATAATAATAATAATAAGTCCAGCCGCTGGAAAACCCCGGGAAGGGAGAAAAAAGAAGATAATAATAATAATAATAATAATAATAATATCTATAGAATTTTGCATCGGTAGCTGATTTACTGAATTTATTGCTAAAAAGAAGACTTTATGGCTAGCCTAATGAACAAACAAATATAGTTTTATATCACTCAATTAGATGTGTATGAAATTTGACTATTTAAAATAAAACATACCGGTGTTATTCATACAACCGAACAGGATTTAAACTTTAACTTTCTGATCACAAAACAATTACATACCTACGGTCTACAACCTTCGCTACACTTTGTAACCTTCTCTACACTTTTAATCAACATGATGAAAAGAAACATAGGTTGGTAGATTGTTTCATTTCTCATAGGAGAATTTTCTTAATGAAAATTCAATTTCTTTACAACGGCTGAGCCGAAGTAGGCGTCGCCACATGTTCGTAAATTCAACAATTTTTAACTCGGTAAGTACTCCCATCTATCTAATAGAGTAAACCAATCATATTCAGAATTCAGAATAAAGCAGAATAAAGTTAAATGGAAATCGATGGAGAATGGTCTTGAGGATCGAAGGTGTAATTTCAGTGCGCAATAGTTCAAAAATTCTATTAACAAGCCAAAATATTTGTATTTTCGTTTTACACCATTCTACAAAGTATTTATCACGCAGTTAGACCGTATTGAATAATAGAGTGGTAGCATATATGAGATTACCGTATACTTGGTTGCCTTCTTATTATTGGCTAGATTGCATGGTATGATGATCTGTTATAAATCTGTACGTGTTAATTTTTCAAGTGTTATGACTGGATGTTGTTCTGGAGTCAAAAGGTATCAGGAGTTAATTGAATTCTAAACTTTTAGTATCCAAAATGCGTAATTACGACGTATAAAAATCCAAACTCTTAAGCCATGGCGGGATTAGAAAGTTATGAAAAAGTATATCGGGGCAAAGCTGTTAAATCCTGGGAAAGTGAAGGCCATGACTTTTCAAACGTTTATCATGTACAAAAGGTTATTCGTCCTTTAGACGTTCCTGTTGTGCACCCTTTAGTTGAAGATAGTCCCCCCTCTGAGGGAGGTAAGTTTTGGTAAAATAGTTTACTTACAAAATGTGTATCGATGTAAGGTAGATGTACTATTAATTGTTTTAGACAGTATGATTTTATCTACAAGTCAGCAATAAATATTGAGAGTAAAGACCTTGTGTTTCAGATCTCACTGTAAAAAAGTACATGGTAGCTGGCTGTGGATTAGCAACATTAATTACAGGAACTTTGTTAGTTCATCCTCTCGTTGTTCTAAGGAGACAGTGTCAAGTAAATCCTGGCCTAACCAATTATCATATAATACCAATTACTTTGATACCTGTAGTAGTGCGCCTTCATCAAACTCAGGGAATAAACACGTTATGGAAAGGAATTGGATCTGTGCTGCTCGTAAAGGGGATGTTGTTAGCTATTGAAGATTTTATTTCTAAAATAACACCATGGCCAAAGTAAGATGATCTTTGTTGTAACAATATTAACTAAATGCATGATGATATTAGTAATGTATAATAAGATATTCATTGATTTCAGAGAAATAACATGCAATAGCTCATTGAAAGCATTTGGACAACATATCCTTCTTAAATGGTAATAATATACAAATATATCTTACATTCTTGGTTCTTTTATTTTGCGCTTATAAAAAATGCTTAATAAAAAATATGATAGTGTTTCTATAGGTCTGGTAACACCATTTTACTCTGCATCGTTAGTAGAAACAGTACAATCAGAGATTGCATCTGAAAGTCCTGGAATATTGGATGTTTTCCGAGATGGTGCAGTCCGCTTAGTTGAAATGAGTAATAAAGGCAGATTAATTCCTATCTATGCTCTTCTTCCATCAACGATTGCTTATGGAGTATCCAAATACTTATTTACCCTAGCTGTTCAAGGAGTTACAAGTCGCATTATGTATATTAGACAGAAACATTCTCAAGAATTAAGAGTAAGTAGCCTTATCTATTGTTAAAAGTGATAGAGGTGTTTAGAATTGGCAGGGTATACATACCGAATATTATTTGTATGTTGTTGTCAAGGGTGCATACAGCAGAGATTTGCTGTCCGAGGCGATTGCGCAAGACATAGAGTTACAGTCAACATTGGTTTCAACTTTTATGGCAGAAGCATTGTTTTTTCCTTGGGAAACCGTGATTCATAGACTTCACCTTCAGGGTACAAGAACTATTATCGATAATTTAGATACAGGACGCAGCGTTACACCGCTATTAACAGGATATAGTGGGGCAAGAGATTGTTACAGTACAATCATTTCTACAGAAGGCCCATTGGGTTTGTATAAAGGATTCGGTGCTCTTATTTTAGAATTTACCGTTAACATTGCAATAGTACGGGTTATTAAGTGGATCTTGACAGAATTACCAGCAGTACTGAGGCCAAAACCGAAATCAACACGATGCCCGGGACAATGGTATTATAACGAGATGTAAAAAAACTTCAATGTCCGATTAACAATCTTTTGTGTGTATTGACGTATAGATTATATCGGTAGCTATAAAATTACAAACCCTATATCGATTATCGAGTTATTTTTTTTTGTTATTACCAGATCATCCCAATAATTTAACACTTTCAGTAATTTTGAGCATTTTAATTTTTTTTTTCTTTTTTAACTTTATCATAGAATGAAAACAGATGAAATTGCAGAATTATTGTACATATACTTCATAAAACTTAAATACATTCTAATTAAAAATAAAAATTTAGAATTGCGTAAACGTTATAATTGAATACATTAATAAAGTACACATCTGTTCTGTGAATTTTTTGGAATGGTTCATTTTATACTCTGTTTTGGATACTTACGTTTTAAGAACTGAAGACACTGTAAAGATGCAAGTTATAAAATTATGCTAGCTAACAGAAACATCTTCCTAACCGGTAATAGAAAGACTCACCAATAAAAAGATATGAAAGTATACTCGTACTCTTGAAACTGATATCGCACAATATTTACTTTCAATATTTGTTTACAGTTTTACATGTATACAGTTTCTTTTCCTTTTTTTTTTTTCAACTTGCATCATATATTACACAGCCTTTCTTTTACATTATTACAAATACAATTATGTAAAATAAAATCAAATAATTAAAGAGAAAACAATTTGTCACTAACTAATACTTAACAATTATCTTCAAAAAGTACATGCAGTTCCTAACATTTGAATTTACTTTTCTTATTTTATATGATGTATTATACAAATTTATAATTTACGTGCTAACGTATTTTATCCACTCTCAAGTTTAAAACTTAAACACATTTTGTTCGATAAAATTTAATATTTCATCTGAAAAGTTGTTCTTCGTAAACCGTTGTTGAAGTATCACAATTATTTAAAAATGATTTCAAATTCAGATTTGAATTGTTACATAGAATGTTTTGATTCTAGCAACGCATATGTATGTGTTGTTTAACGGTATGTAATGGATTTGTACTAATATCGTGTGATCTTTATTGGTTAATTATAATCGTTTAGCGCACTTTTGTAACTTTAATATTGTATGTATGTAAACCATATTACACCTATATATTACACAATATTATACAATACGTATAAATTAATCGATATCGCTAATTTTGTTTTGTATCTTTATAACAGCATATAGACGTATAAATATTATATCTGTCAGAAGCAAAGATATCGTATTCAACTTTTTCTCGCACAATAGTTAGAGTGATTCGTTTTTAATTTAAATGGTTTTTCAATCCATACATTCCTGATAAAATTTTCATTCACCTTTGGAAGTGAAAACACCAATATGCGTGCGTACGTACATGCCTGTGTACGGGGAGCGCGCCTTTATGTGTTTAAAAGCAATTCAATAATAACGCGTTATTATTACGAATTGTTTGAACGCAAAGTAAGTTGTATACCAGGATCACCTCGATTTGTACGCGCGTCAATATCCTTATGGAATAAGTTGATTGCATAATCTCTCGGTGTCAGTTGTATTTTCGTTATTTTTATGTAATTCGTCTAGCGTTGTAATTTTGTTTCATTGAAAACCAGGTTGCATCGAACAAATTTACATCGGGTCAAGAGAAAAATTGTCACAGGATATAGTTTTGAACAACTATTTTAAGAAACCCCACTCAAATATGTGGGATGTCTTTAGTATAAATTATTTGCTAATTATGTATATGTTGAGCTTGTAACTCCTCCTCGGTGACATCGCCCCTCTTAACATATTGCGGTTTCTCTTGTCCCTGTACACATCCTTCAGTTACGTGAACGGACATCACATCGCTTCCTGGCACTTCGAACATAGGTTCTAGAAGCAGTGATTCCATAATAGCCCGAAGTCCTCTTGCTCCAGTTTTCTTCTCCATTGCTAACGATGCTATTGCATTTAAAGCCTCTGTGGTAAATGTTAATTCTACCTAAAAACACGTATGCAAAGATACACATTAATTAACAAATAAATCTAATCGTAAGCATAATAAGACTGTTTATAATTTCATACCTTGTCCATCGAAAATAACATTTGATATTGAGGCACCATGGCATTTTGAGGCTCGGTTAGTATTCTAACTAGCATGTCTCTGTCAAGAGTATGAAACGGCACAAGAACGGGAAATCTGCCAACAAACTCGGGAATCATACCAAAATCAATTAAATCTCTTGCCTCAACTTGCTGCAGCAGCAGATCTTTCTCTTTGTTATCTTTTTCCGCGGAAGGCGACATGTTTGCAACATCTGCTAAATTTGCGGCTCTTCTCCCTGGACTTTCGGAAGAAGGTGTTGCACCAAAACCAAGATACTTTTCAGTTTTACGTCGCGAAATCAACCTATCTAATCCATTATAAGCACCAGATGCAACAAACAAGATATTTGTAGTATCGACTTGCAATGTATCACCTCGTAATTTTCTAGAACTATTTCTTTCAGGTACGTTTACAATCGTACCCTCTAACATTTTTAACATTCCCTGCTGGACACCCTCTCCGCCAACGTCCCGCAACTGATGTATACCAGGCACGGCGCCGATTTTGTCAACTTCGTCTAAGAACACTATACCCATTTGCGCTCTGTCCACTACGTAATTAGCGTCTTGAAGTAGTTTCGCGATAACACTTTCTATATCTTCACCGACATATCCTGCTTGCGTTAGTGTCGTGCAATCACAAATCGCAAAAGGTACGTCTAAACATTGGGCTATTGTTTGCGCAAGCAATGTTTTCCCGCTGCCAGTTGGGCCAAGTAACAAAATATTACTTTTTTCCAGTTTCAACTGATGCTGTTTACTATCCAGAATATCGGACCCGGATATTGTTTGATTATCAGTTGTTTTATGTTCATTTCCGGTGGGATATTGTTGAAATCCAACACCGAGAGAATTTCCGATCGTTGATATATGTAATAAATCTACAATGAATAAGAATAATAAAATCGTGTTAATTGAAGTTCACAGATAGACAGATAATAGCATTAGGGTTTGTTAAAAATTGTTATTCTAACAATTACATATATGTATTAATATATTAATATAAAATCCATTTGGCTTCGAATATTATTTAGTTATTTAAATTAAATGTTATATTTCTTGTATTCCTATGTAAGATTATGTACAAAACGGGGAAACTATTATTTACGTGGTTTAAGACCTCTATGAGTGAAGGGATGATTCAAATCTTGTGTACCACTTGCATTAATAGAACCTTGCATTGAATTCTGCACTGGAAAGTTATTATAGATTCGTTTGTAGTGATTATAAACAGCAACACTCAAAACTTTTTTAGCATATTCTTGCCCTACAACATGTTTGTTTAGGTACTCAAAAATCTGAAAATACCGATACACATTAATGCCTGTCGCTATAACTTATGCAGTTATATACAAATCTCTTTATTATTTTTTATAATAAAAGTTATTAATCTCTCTAACATTCTGGCAGTAAAATCATTACCTTCTTTGGCGGAGGTGGTGGTTTTCTATAAAATCCTTGTTTCGTATCATCTGGCCTCAAAGCTTCTTTTAAACTTCTCTTTGAATCTACCTCTGATAGAACAACGAAAAAATGATGGCATTTCTCGCACTTAACAAACCTTGTCGATGCTAATAAAAAAGAAAGTCTTATATCCTGGATAATTCCGGGTGATTTCAATATTTATCCCAATACAGTGAAAAGTTTTACGCATTATTTACTTACACACAAAAGTTTCTACATGAGTACAAGGATCCCCACATTTTGGACATGTCAGCGTGTTTTTTTTTCCTCCGCCATTACCAACAGAGGAAACTCCACTATTAGTATCCTTACCAGGTGGAGTAGGATCTGTAGGTGCTTTTCCTAGAGTGCTACCAACTGTCAATGATCTAGTGATAGCCACTCTTACAATTTTGTGAACTAATGTTGAAACAAATAATTATTTGCATTACACTTCAACTAAATGACAAATAAATAAGCTTCTAATATAATATATGCTTACCATGAGTTGCCACATGATTGGAGGAGGCAATACGCCCAACATTAATTAAGCAACACCGAACGCAACTCATATTTGTTGTTTGTGTTTTACAGAGTACTATGTGGAGAGCAAAGAAAAGGATTTTGCAGTAAAGATTAGAGTCGTTCGAAATGAAACCTATATTGAGATAAAAATGCATTAAAACAATTGATTGAGATAAGATTTATATCTTGTAGCAAAAGTTACAGACATTAAAGAAAAAAAAGCAAGACTACATAAGGCATCTAGGTGGTCAAATAGAAAAGTAATATAATTGTATGTGTTATTAAGTTATTGTACAAGTTATGGAAATTACGAAATAAAAAAGTTGTCATTGAAGAAAGTATATTGTAAATGTTATAACGCAAACGTTGATTGAATTTTATTTAAATTTTGCAGGAATTGAGGTATAATTTAAAGGCCGTCCGACAGATACGAAATAAATTCAATGTCTCTTTTAGCAAATAATCAACAAGAATAATCATGACAGAATATCAAAGTATAAAAATATTAATAACACTGTAATTTGATTTATTGAACATTGGAAATGAAACTGTGATGTATGCATCGGAAAGCAGAATACGTAAACGGACACAATGTCAATGTAAAAATAAACATAAAAGTGGCAACTTGAGGTGAACGAAAGTACTAAAATATCGAAGATACTAACCTTACGAATTAACACTAATGCATGAATCGTTCGTTATTATTCACAATCTATTCATTTTTCCCACGAAATGTGTAATCAATCCAATAATCCAAAAAAGTCGTGTGTAAGTCAATTACCGCGAATAGATTAAAGAAATAATATATTAATCTAACAACACAAACGTCTGACATATCGCATTACAAGGTGCAACAATCACTTGAAGCATGATTCAAGGTCATTTGTTGATTTCCCTCCGAAACTTTCCGATACTACATTTGTTGTATGAAAATTCGTTTGAAAACAAACAACGTTCAATTTACCTCCATATCAATGAAATATCTAAAAATGACGAAAATATTGACAAATTATAGGATACGATCTTGTATACACGTACCTACATACGTGGCGGATATGTATGATGCAGTAAATCACGATCTCGATACAATCTCCTGTTAATAGCTAATGGCTAATATATTGTTTTCATTAATTGAAATGTTACAATCGTCTTAAGCCAAATAAAGGGTGCACTTTATTTTTTAAACGAAACAATTTTTATATGTTTACTGTTAGATTTTGTAATCAAAGTTTATTAATGTTTTTTTACACAAGCACACACTGCACGTAATGACGTTTGTACGCGAAATAACGAAACGTCAGTACGCCTGTACACACGATCACTCGAGGGCGCTTGATATATTGTGTACATCCACATCAATGTATATGCAATATTCGCACGTATAGTAAGAAATATTTGAACGAGTACCAATAATTGCATTTCTATTTACCTTGAAGTTAATTTCAATCAGTTTTCTAAACAATATCAAGCAGTCATGAATATAGTTGAACATATTTTTTTTTTTACTCTGAGAGTCTTCCTTCACCCTTGTTTTCTATTCTTTTAACCTTACCTACTTAACGTTACATTCTGCGGAAGGTATTTTTTTTATTCGCCTTAGGCCATAATGTAGGTTGTGTAGTTAGGTTATGTTGCAAGATTAGGAAGATACATTTGTTATATATCCCTCTATATAATCCGTGAAAATCGATCAGATATCATTCGATATTATTGTATTGAATACACCAACTTGGAGATACTGATGCGTTAATGGTTCATTGATGTAATGCTTTAAATTATTTTATAAGCATGGAACATAGTAACTTTGCTGTTAATACGAGAAAAATAGAAATAAATAACGAGGTAAGTTTTTAATAGTATGTTTAATAAACATAATATTATATTAAAAAAAAAAAAAAATAATAATAATAATAATAATATATATATATATATATGTAAAAGAAATTTTCTTACCATTCATTGTTAATTTTCCAGATTGTTTTACTAAGACAGTTTGTTCGTCAGGCCCGTATTTGTGTAATAAATAAATTAATTAGAGAAATAAAAAAATTACGTACTAGTCATGGTAATGATAAGCAGCTAGAAAAGAATAAAAACAAAGCAAATAGACTTTTGAGAGAAGTATTCGCATTGAAACATATTAAAGATGATGATATATCAAAATTTGGAATTGTTAGTTTTAAAGATTTGCAAGATACATTACGAAATTCGCACACCGATGGTAGGACTCGAGCTATGGCTAAAGTTGTTCGTTACAAATGCTTAAGTTCAAAAATAATAGAGTTTCAAGAGAAATTTCCAGACTACAATGAATATATCTGTTGGAGGAACAAGAAGCATTTACCGAGAAGAAGAGAAAACTGTCTCTTGGATACCCCAGAAATACATTCTAAACAACAAGAAAATGATGTGAACGGTATGATAGGAAAAACACAGGAAGAAAGTATGCAGGATGTAGAGAGTGTTACATGTGTCGCTGACATATCATGTAGAAGAAAAACGAAGATAACTGAAAAATTACCAGAAGAAAAGGAAGTGAACAGAGAACTGAAGAAAAATGGAGGTTATTCTGTGAAAATATCAAAACTTCATAATGCAAAGATAGAACTTAAAAATGATAGAGCTTCTAAAACTATTACCAAAGTCATAAGCAGTGAAGCCACTGTTAAAAGATTTACAGAAATTATGCAAGCAATGGACCAACAGAATGATAGGCACAAAGAAACTAAAGAGAAGCAGTCTTCTAACGAAACAACGAAAACGTCAAAGAAAATGGATGACTTTTTTTTAAACGCTAACGTTTTAAACGAAACACCATTACGTTTAAACATTAGTTCATTTTCTGAGGAGAGAAGTGTTAACGGTACATGTAATGTGAATCACGATACGTTTAAGTTGTACGAGGCAAGAAGCGAAGAAAATAGATCATCTAATGGTAAAGGGAATAAGGAAAAAGGAAATGGCAGGGGTCATAATATATGCGATAAGTATATGTGCCGCGATCAGAACGGTATGAGAGAGACAGGCAATATGCGTAGGAAAGAAAGCAAGAAAGGCATAGAAGTTGAAGAAAAGAGAAATGTTAACAACGATATATATGTGAAGAATGAAAATTTACATCCATCTTGGGCTGCAAAAAGGAGGCAACAATATGTTATAAAACAAGGATTTCAGGGGAAAAAAATTAAATTTGACGAGGATTAAGCAATAAAGTTGAATGTCTGTATGAAATTTTCTTTGTACTTGACATGTAACATCGAAGCCAATAAAAAGGTGATGTGAGTTGATTGTAAGCGATACTGAGTTGATTGTAACTGAAATAATCCAGAACTATCATCGAATTATTAGTAGACAGAAAATATTGTATGATATAATTGTTCTTTATTTAACTTTGTTAGTTTGAAATCTGTATACAAAATGAGTAAGATGGTTTACAACAATGGTCATGTTGAAGTTAGAAGTTTTAATTCTACTTCAAATTTCGCGTCCAGCGCTGAAACATGATTTTTACAATTTTTGTGGAACTTATTTAACTGTCGCCACAGTGATAATCGCTATATTAGGTGTACACACCTATGTTCTTTTTTTTGTTCAACTTCTCTTATCTACGACATGCGTGCATCGTTAATCGATGCTTTGTTCGTTTATTTCACGTTTCAGTTTTTAATAAAGAGATGATGATAGACGGTAAGTGACGTATAGATCAGTACCGTGAAATGTCCGATGATAATAATAATTGTAATCGGTGAAAATTTCGGTGAAAATCATTGAAAGAACATATTTATTTACTTATCTATTTCTCCTCGATCGAAGTATACAATACATATGTATATCGTGGCAAGATACTTATGTTGAAATATCAGAAAATTGTAACTCTGGCCGAGATGTTTAGAAATGATGTGTATAATGGTTGGATTAAAAAAATGTTCGAATTCCAATAACTTGTTACTTTTCATTGGGAAATCTGTAAATAAACTGCATTTAGATGATATCTCTATAATGTAGCGCGTTTAATGAATGTTGCTTATGTAACGGAGCAAGCAACGTATAATCATATATTTTCGCATTTCACGCTTTGTTAATACTAAATGTAATATCAATTTTGAAATTTTGAAAGAAAAAATAAAAAGGTGTTATCAGTGTCGTTTGTATAAATGATCGGTATCGAGACACAGAAATGGGACCTGTTTACAAACTGAACGGAACTTGAACAAACCCTTCGTTAAACACTGTCATAGAAGTAATAAGAAGAAAAGGATGCATTTTCAGGATCTGATCTTAGAAGATATGCATTCGTTTAGGAATAAAGGAAAGAGAAACGGAGGGAGTAGAGATAAAAGAGATCAATCGGTGATTTGTAATAATTCTCTATCATTGTTAATAATCCCGACGATTTAGTTGGGTTACTTCGATGCTCCGGTGTACGTAATAGATATTGTATTTGTTGCTGGATTATCGTCGCGATCGAACAGAAACAAAACGTATAATAATCGAGGATTATTTGTTCTTGGAAAGAGTACGTTGTTTTTCCGCATGCGTAACGAGCTGCGAATCTACAGGCAGACCTTTACGTCGACGAACTGCATCTATATACTTCTTAGCTCTATTCTCGCCGTCTACTTTATCACCAAAATGAAGGTATTCTTCGTCCGTGGAGGGTGTCCAGTAAGGATCCTGTTCGATCACCTGTTGATGAAAATACAATAAAACATTTATGCGTTGTCACATGTGTATGTATACATGTATAGCAAGATAGAGAAGAAAACGTTAAGAATGAGAAGCAGTTGAGTGAAATGCCAACTTTATTGCATTCAAGATGTTATATGTATATAAATAAGTGTAGTAATTCTAGACGTGGGCATTTGTTTGATAGTAGTACATATTATGCATGAAATAGCAGAAAGGATAGAAATAACACAGATAGTTAATAACCGATTAACTGCTATAAGATGACCTATAACCGAATGAAAATGATTAACACGCTACTTTTCTACGAAAGATCATCGCGCAACTATACACGATCATTGACTACTACTACTACTACATTGACTACACGGTTGTACACGCAAGCGCACGCGTCCGCGAGCGCACTCCCTTTATATGGAAAAACTTGCCTCCCAATGACTGAAAACCAGTTGAGGACTGGCTAACCCGGACGTCTGAGTTCGCAGTTCTCTTGCGAGCTGAAAACTTTCTGGTACAGGTAAAGTCGCGAGCACGCGAAACTGTCCACCAAATCCGAGAGCGCTTTCCGCGGCAATTACTCGGCCTTGCCTCTTTCCGAATACCGCATACAGTTTTCCTGGAACAAAATCGAATACCGCATACAATTTCTTGAAACAAGGTCATCTTTCTTTCTGTCTTTTCTAACTACCCAATTCTCCTACTTTTTTCGTCTTCCTTTTACTTTCGTTTCTGTATTTGTCCATGTAATTGTTAGACATAACACAGACATAATTAACAGTAATAACAACGTCGTATTACATATTTGGACAAAGGATATTTCATAAAAATATAGAGATTTTCACATGAACAAAATAATAAAATAAAATTTCGGTCGTATATGTACGGTGTTGATGTAAGAATAATCACAGTTTAAATGACCGAAATTGTGATTTCTTCTTATACGCTGTTACTAAATGTTTTAGTAAATGTTATGTACGACAGATTGTTGTTCTGTTTTCATTGAAGTATACATTGTATACATTGTTAAGTAAATATCGCTAGACTACCGGATAGTATTCCTTCCTCCTCTAGTCCGCTAGTCGTAACGATACTCGATTTCTTCTTCTGTTTGTCGATCGACATTCTTCGCTAGAACGGTGAAGATGTATAAGCAATTGCGCAGCATTCACAGTCGGAGAGTAAGGAGCATAGTAGTTTCCGGTCGTAGGTTGCGGCACCTGCATTCACCTGCCCTTTTCCATCCTTCTCTGATTGTCGATGCATGCAAGAATCTGGCGTATCACCCTCCTCCTACCCCCTTCAAACCTCTCCCGCTCCAACAACTGTTTCTTATTCGCTCGTGGTAACGTTTTAACGAGCTCAGCATGCGCACACATGCATACACACGAGTATGTCCCATACCCCCTCCGTTTGTCTTTCTCCTTCCTTTCTCTTTACTACTATGTCGCAACCACAACCCTCGAGAGGTTCACTTCTACCATACCTCGAACGCTACGAACTTATCCCTTTCCCCGCAGTCGTCTCGCCGTCAAACCCTTGGTCCTCTATCTCGATGTTCTACTCTCCGCAACCCCACCTTGATCGCGGGACTCCCCGCCGAATCGTAACCGAGTCTTGCTCTCCCCTCTTTCCAACCAGCAACACTTCATTCATGCTATGCGCAGTGGTTCTCCGGACAGACGTAGCAGCCCTGTCGAAACCTTTTTAATGAACGTTCCGTAGTATCGCTTACAAAAAAAGAAAAAGAAAAAGAAAAAGAAAAAGAAAAAGAAAAAAAACGAATAATATCGAGAACGGGCGAAGAGCGAGCGACTTGGATGCTCTCGCTCCTTCTATTATCTAAACTCGTTTCAGAGCATTAAAATCGAAAATATTTCTTTCTCGTTTTGTGAAATCGTTAATTGTTTTCTGTTTCTATTTACTTATGTACATATATACCTACAAGCTAAACAAGCACAGGCGAAACAACAGATGTGCTCGAAGATTTGTTCAATTTGAACGTAATCATAGCCTTCGGATAAACTAAATATGTACGGTATTATATATGTATACGTTACACCTCGTTTCGCTTATTTTCAGTTTCATTCAGTTTGATTCGGTTCAATTCGGTTTGCTCGATCAAACAACTGTTCCGCATCAGTCCGATTCGATCGAATCGGATTGGATTCTACTGATTTTTGTAAAAATGGAGAAGGGTAAAAGTAACTTGTAATTAGAGACAGATAGAGAAAGAAGAAGGGAAGAAGTAAAGAACGTTAGAGGAAAAGAGAGAAAGTAGGAGTGAATGGCGGCCTCGATCAATGAAACAGTGATCCTCAAACTCACGACATTCATCTAACACTTCTTTTTCTTGTCTGTATTATCGGATTAAAATAATGCGATACTAGAGTAACAAGTTATATAGCGATTAATTTTAATTATAAGAGAGATGAAGGCAAAAATCTAAGCGATTAGCTTCCTCTATTTCTTCCTCTATTTGCCAAGATCACTGTTTCATTCAAAAATATGCAGAATATTCTTTACGCAACAATAAACAAAGAAATAGTAAAGAAATAGCAGGAATCTAGTTATAGAATTCGGCGATAAGTTAACAAGCAAAGATCATAAATAATAGTAATAAACATAGGAAAATAAGTGATCCCTTCAGTTATCTGCGGTAACGTGATCGTAAGAAAAGTTCGAAGTAGGCAAAAATCTTCTACTTTTAAACATCCACGCAAATTCAAGAATTCGAAAAACAATATCGCTAGAATACGAACACGGTCGCATGACTCGATCTCGAGAACTCGCGTGAACCACCTACACACTTTACATGTATACAAGAGTATTGTTTGCTACGTAGGCTGCGCTAACTATGCGTTTTGCGTTGCCTGTTTCCAGAAAAACTTGCACATACGGCCAGGCACTAGTGCTTCTTATTCTTACATTGCTGCTGCATTCGGATGTTTGATTTAAGTGGTTTTGCAGAAGCTGTTTCGAATAACGTAGCCGTATTACATCCTAGCGACAACAATAGAAGCAATGAAAAAGCATGTAAAAGAACGAGATGGTGTGTGCGCGCGAGACACACACACACACACACACAGAGAGAGAGAGAGAGAATAGAAGGTGAAAAAGAGAAAAAGTATGTAAACGTAGGTACGAAAAGGAGAGAAGAAAAAAGAAAAAACAAATACGGTGAAGTAAGAAGAAAGGGCATCGAAGAGAGAAGAAAGGACAAGAGAGGAAAAGAGAGCAAAGCAGTGAGAAAAGAGTGTTAAGGGGGGAAGTGGGGATTACTGCGATGGTAAGGCAGGGTAAGATAGAGTGTGAGAAGAAAGTCCGAGTGTGTCTCAAACCCAATGATTGGATGTTGAGGAGAAAGGTGCAAGGAAAGAAGGGAGCTAGTGAAATGGAATGATGTGAATGAAGTAGAGTGGAGTGGAGTGGAGTGGAGTGAAGTGAAGTGAAGTGAAGTGAAGTAAAGTGAAGTGAAGTGAAGTTGAAGTGAAGTAAAGTGGAGTGGAGTGGAATGGAGTGCGAGGTAGAAAAGTGGAGTGGGGTCGGATGGAGCGGAGTGGAGAAAGAAGAGCAGAGAAGGGGAGTACTCATTCATGTTTTGCCTTTGGCTGTTAGAAGTTCAGTCGAACGAATAGTATAGGTTCGTGCGGTACAAATGCTGCGAGCTGTTCAGTCCCGAGTTGATTCTAAATTGTGTTGCGAAACAGAGTGCTTGAGACGTAAAACGTAAGACGTACGACATAAGAAGATCAGAAAGTGGAGAGCGCAAGGACACGAGAAAAAGTGTGGGATCGGATAGCGATCGAGTAGAAGCAGATTGTTTTGAAAAACGTGCAACGCGTTAACAACGCTGTTGATCTCTGTCAGTGTATCTGTTCTTTTTATTTTCTATGATAGCATGAGGAACAACCCGGAAACCCTGTTCCATGTCCGGAATAACATGATGTTTTGTTAGTCGTTCCATTTTCAATTGAATTTGAATTTGTTGGGTTGAACAAGAACGACGCGACGACATAACAGGTGGCAAGTGATTTCAATTTTGTTAAGTGACATTTACTGTTTGCATCGAATACGTAAATCGATATATAATAGAAGCTATTGCAGTATCTTCTTCGTATAGACACAAAGCGTCGAGAAACGCTTTAACATTGCTTCTTCTTTCCGACTATTATTCCCTGATGCTTTGAAAGTATCAGTAGACCGATCGGAACGGCGCGGCGTAGAAACACACCGTGAATCGAGAGTGATCATTGAATTGTATGTTGCTATGAACGATTGAAAAGAAGTGCACATACATACATACATACCAGTTGCGATGGATGAATCGTAAAAAATTCGCTGTTCACTAATAGTAGTAGCACCAGTGTATGCGTATAGAGTAATAAGAATAAACAGGCACGTGCACGTTCTCTCTTCAACGTCCGAATGTGTCGCGTTGTTAATGCCGTTACTACTCTAATTTCTCATTTTCGATTTAATTCGACAATTGTCGGTTACTGCCTGCACCGCGACCTGGGTATTCATTGATTCGATGATCGGTGATCGTTGCGATCACCGATCGTGAAGCTAGACATTTTCTTTTATCGTTTGTACTTGGCGAAGAAGAAAATTCGCAAAAAGAGAGAAGGAAGAAGAGAAAAGGAAAGGCAGAAAGGATCGCGTGCGCGCGAAAGAATGGCCGATTTGATCTGTTTCTTATTAGCGATGTTGGGGCAGTTGCTCGTTCGCGAAGGCAAGGGAAGCCTTCTTGGCGTAAAACTAGATGAGACTGGTGAACAATTTCTGAACGAATATTTGTCTCTCGATCACGATAAATATCTCGCTGAATTGCGAGAGTTTGAAGATACAGCGATCGAGCTGGAGTTGATCGATCAGAAGAGGAAGTATCGACCGATGATGCATCAACAGCCCAAGGTTCTCTATCAAATTGGGGTAAGTTTTTGTTTCATTAAAACAGAAATTACACCTACATATGTACGTAAGTGAACAGACAGAGACCTTTTTGGTTAATTCGTGTCAATTCTTATCACTTCAGACTTTCATCTACTTATGTTATTGGTATTAATGGAAAAAGGGGAGTGAATGCGTTTCCTTTTAATTGTTATCGCTTCGAATGTGCTATCGTTAAACTTGTTACGCTTTTTTTAACCACTTTCACCAAACAAACACTCATAGCAATATTATACGGAGCTATACCGATCAAATTTTCCAATAAATAATTTTGTTTTTGAATACTAATTTTCATTTCGTAAAATAAGGAATACTTTGATATTCGATTTCAAACAAAAATTTGGACAACTTGTTTTGTAAATAATATCAATAAAGGTACAGGCGGTGTATGTTGGCCAAGGTCGGGGTTGGTTGGTTGGTTGGTTGGTTGGTTGGTTGGTTGGTCGGTCGGTTGGTCGGTCGGTCGGTCGGTCGGTCGGTCGATCGATCAGTCAATCGGCTGCTGAATACTTACATTAGATGATCATATAACGAACATTTTTTGATAAATATGCAAATTTATTAACGATTTTCCTAATACAAACATTACGTTTAATGTTAGTTTGATAAAACCTGAGATCAGAAATCAGATGAAATATAGAAGAAAAAGTACCAAATACGTATACCTATACTTGTATGCTATTCATATTAACCGATCATGAATTAGCCATTAATTTGATCGTCCTAAACGATTAGATATCTGAAAAACTTTGTCAACTTGTATTTTCAAGAATTTAATCGACTCCGTTCAAAGCGGTTCTTCTTTTCTTTTCTTATCGTTGCGCTACTCTCTTGAATTTTCGCAATTATTAAAACATATAAAAATATGATCGATCGGTAACGTCACACGCTTCCTATATCCGAAATGTAAACAAGTATATTATGTACGTATTGCACATATTTTGAATTATTTATCTCACGCGTGTTTCCTGGATCATCTGTTGCAACGCACACACGCGCGCGCGCCCGCGCGCGTGCATACACGCATAAACGCGTACAATTTGAGTACCAGGTGTCATTTTCATTGCTGCTATGAGAGAAGCGAGAGACGCGTGAGAACTTCCGGATGAATCGCGCGCAGCCTTTCCGGTCCCCTTATTATCCCATTTTAGTTTGCTGCCACCGAACCTTTTAATACGTACGATCTTCTGGGAACGTTCAGAGGAAGAGGTAAAGTGGGGATAGAAGAAAGAGTAGGGAATAGTAGGGAACGGAAGAGAAGCAGGAAAGAGAGGAGGAGGTAATTGCCTGTACAGAGAGTGGGGAAAAATGGCCGATATATTATACCAATGATCGGTAAACTAATATAAAGTAATCTTCGCGTGTACTTACAGTACAAGGTATCGTATACGGATGCCAATAAGTAAGTTCAACTAAATATGTATATATATACATACATACATACATACATACATAATAGGGTAGTGTAGACCTATTGCATATGAATGTAGTTGATAGTACATTACGACCCGAGTGTTTGGATAACGGAACAATTACTTTCATCGCATTAAATTATTATCTACTAAATTACGCAAGTTTTTCGAGGAAACCGCATTGTTTGTCATTCTCGCTAGAGTTACATCCTATTTCTATCCTTCAAACCATCGAACACCTAACTCCTTCTTCAAATTCTTTAAATGGTTTTGTGTAAGAAAGAACATTTCTTTTGTTATCGCTTTTCTTTGTTATATTTCAATACGTATGCCTGTTATCAGTTCGTCGCATAAGTATAACAGGTGTGTTCAGATACCAGGGGATGCATTATCGCATTTGATGCAGATCAACGATGTGCGTAAAACTCGAGATGCGTTTAATATATATCTATATACATATTTGTTGATTATCGTTGCAGTTCATCACTATTATTATTCTTTTCGTTGTTGCCGGTAAAGAAGCAGAAACGTTGCAATTCTTTATTTAAGGAAGAGAAAAACGTCGGGATAGATGTAAAAAGTGGAAAGGGAATTTAAAAAGTTTAACTTAGGTGCTCGAACATCACGTAGGTTGCAAACGACGAGTCGACAGGACGTACGTGATTGCCTCATTCAGCGGATTGACCGACGCTGTTTGAATAGTGTAGTTAGACCAGATGTCTATTCTCCAACGAAGAGGGGAGACACGTACCTCTTGAGCATGTTACACAGAACTTCCTCTGCGCGTATCCCCCCTCCCCCCCCCTCCCATCTCCAGCTTGGTCTAATCTTACGTGTTTTCTTTGATTCATGCTTAAAGTGATCGCTTCAAGCCGTAAGATCGAATTAATTGGTTCCCCGACACTTTGTTTAACACAAATTTATAGTGTAACACAATATGAACCGCTATACGCAAAAATGTATACATATGCAAACAAACGTATATTATTCTTGTCTACAGAGAATGCGTTCAAATTTATGTTAAATAATGTAGATTATTAATCTCTGGAAGCTATTTCTTCATCAATTATGATAACATTTACCGTTATTACTATTAAAGTGTTGAAAAGTGTTGAAAGTACCCATGTACACAAATCGGCATACATAAGTATGTACTTATACAGTTGGTAGGACAACTACAAGTAGGTGTGTTAGTAGGTTCATCGCTTCTGATTGTTTAACCGTATACGCTTATACATTTCGTTATGAAGCGAGGTGAACTTGATCGCGTCGCTTCGCATTTATCGGTCCTTATTTCGAACGAATAACGAATCTTAGTATTATTTTTTATGGATCAGACGAGCAACTGGTTAAAAAATGATTTCGCGGAAAGAACGAACGCTAGATAAATCGGATTGTTTGCATTGAAATTTCTGTTGTTAAAATGGTGTTCGTTCGTTCAAAGTAAAGAACAAAGCGGAAGGATGAATTGAAAGGCGACGTTTGAAAATCGCATTGGGTTCATAATCGAATGTAATAACGGGACCTTGGGGAATTACGAAATACACCTAAGGGGTAGCTGGTATATTTTTGTGAGAATAACAAATATTGTTACACGATAGGTAGGTAGGTAAGTAAGGCGGAAAGGTAAAATATTGGCGGAAATCAAGGGGGGAGGGGAATGGTATGCTTGTAGAATGCAAATGATTGTAAAACAAATAAGTATCGTGAAAAGGTGTTCTTGATCGTTTAATTATTATATTTTCAGGAGAGCGAAGATGAGTTGCCTGAATGTTCAGACCGAAGCGAAGTTTGCAGTAAGGTGGATTTATACGGATCGCCTTGGGTCGAGAGACAATGCCGTTGCCCGGATGGCCGTACTTGTCCTAGCAGTTTACACGGGGACGATGGACACACGATAGTCGATAAAACACGCCAGTACAAGCTTTGTGAACCAGTAAAACGCCTTCCCATCTGTCGTTATTTCAAGTTAGTCACGATCGTTAATCTATGAAGCAATTACTATAGAGATTGTACATACGAAACACGATACTTACAATTGTGCGTCCATTAATTCGCCGTTCGCCAAAATGGCCGTTTACTATTTACAGAGACGTCACATGGACTCTAGCTCCTGGAGGGGGTCCGGCGAATGCAACGGTGCAACGAGTTTATTGCCGATGTCGACCGGGCAGTGTGCCTTATCTAGTTCGAAGGCAAGCCTACAGGTCCCCCGAAGGAGGTCCAGGATTTATTTACGCGTTCGCTTGCTCTCCTCAAAGCGTAAGTCGTCGTCGTCTCGTTCCGGTTCGCGTCCGTATTTTCATAGTTGTGTACGCGTATCTCTGTTCACGCTCCATGAACAGATGCAGACTCGGAAACGCGTGAGAGGGGATGACAGCGATGGGTAACAAACAGAACTGGATATTATTACAGAGGTTACGTTGTCAGCAGAAGGAACCCTGCCGACTGTTCACCGTACGAAAGAGACGGAGCTCGCAGCTCGAGGAGGTAAACGCTTCGCCTCTTTGCCAATGCCCGAAAGGTTATCGATGCCCTAGAAGACATACCGATCCAGGTTCACTTCCAGCAAGGTCTTACTCCGGTGTTTTAGAGATTAAAACGTACAGTGGATACTGCGTGCCTATCCAGTCGCATCATTCCGAAACAGTTTATACTGTTTGAGTTTGAAGCGCAAGCCGGTACATACTCGGTCAGCGACACTCGTGTGTACCCGTTTGCATAACCAGACGAACCGATCACCCATTCGCGAGACTCATCGCCGCATCTGTACATACGCTGAATCCCTTACTAGATCTTCTTTAATTATCAATCTCGAGCTATGTCTCGGTGAATAAATAGAGGAACAGGAAAATTGCAACGTACCAACGAGAACGAGAATCAACGAATGGTCAACGAGAACACCTCAGAAGAACTTGAACGATTATTAACTTTCAATAATTTTTGCATTTTTTCAAACGAACCGTTTTCCACTAATCTTCCTTCATTTTGAAATTTAAAACAGGTATATTACCTTTTTTACCGTCCAAACCTGACAAAAACTATTTATGTTGGACGTCGAACATTATATACTATTATTTGGCCCCTTAGAGGAAATACTCGTTACATGGAATCTTATAACGAGTAAGTATCGGTACATTTAAACGCGTTACTTATAACATCTCTACTTACATGGACATGTTTCGGAGAACGATATTATCTATCAATTGTACTTGCTATTATAGTATTACTATGTATGTATTCGCGTAATGCCGCTTTTGTAAATATTTCACTTTTTAAAATAGCGAAATAAATAAATTTTATTATCATCGATATTGTTACCACCGATTATTAATTACCGTTCCTGATTACTATTACGCCTTTTTCCTCGATAAAATGATATAAATAATAGATTTCTGATCTTTCGTAAGATCAAATAGAACGATAATTCGATCAACTTATACGCATTATACATATACATGGAATGATATGAACGTGCATAAAGCATAAATCTGCTTTCTCTATCTCGTGAATGCGATCGAATATTTAGTGATAACGATAAATTAGATTACGTTAATCGTGCTTCGGATCGAGACGCTAGATGGCGAAAGCTACAAAGTTTCATAATAACGCTTCTGCACTTACCATCAGGAGGTAATTTAAATAAACAATCGCTATTGAAAATTATTGATTCCTATGAGAACAGATTGCGTATGGATAGTACGTGTGCGTGTACGTGTGTATGTGGATATATAATTTTACGACTTATAAAAATTAGCAACGGTTTGAAAAACTGTTTATAATCAAATAATAATAATAATAAAACAATTGTAATACATACAATTTTAATGTAATTGAGCCAACACTTATTATTGCGGGTAATGTGAATTTGAATACCTACGTACCGAATAGATTCATTGGTAACAAAGTAAAAGTAAGAAAGATTTGCGAAATAACGGAAGGGCAACGGGAAGCGATAAAAATGATGAATATGTAGTAATGAGTATCTGCTAGAGTTGCAAAATTTAGTATGAACGACCATCACCGATGAGATTGAATTTACGAACGACCGGACATACACTAATGAAACATTAATGGAAGAACCAGCGTTACATAAACCTGGAAGAGGGAGATGCAACAGGTTAATAAACGAATAAGATTACAGATCGCATAAGTTGCAGATCCATTAGTCAACTATAGGAATGATACACCGATGAGGTGTAATACCTGACAACCAGATATTGGTTTGTTCGATGATTTCATGCTCGATAGCCCGACTACAAGTAGGGGTGTCGTAGCTATCGATGTTCTGATTTTTTTTCTTCATATTTTCGCTTTTTGTAAATCGCATTCGCGTACACCCGCGATCAACTTTGTCCACGGATATTTTATCATCGTTTGTAATTACACTTTGCGAGCATGTTTGCGAATTGTCGAAAGAAATTGAACGCACTGCGCCTATAACTATCGAGATAAAAGAACTGAAATTAAAAGAACAGTTGAGACTAGATATTTTTCATCGGAAAACAAAAAAAAAGAATAGCTATAGAAGTGAATAGAAAAAAATATCATTTCGTGTGAAGAAAGAAAGGAAAATGGGAAAGAAAGGGGGGGGGGGCAGAGAGAAAAAGGAAAAAGAAGGAACAAGTGTGTCTTTCTTATAATCGGGCTTATTCCTTGCCTACGAAAATCGTGAATCCGTACAGTCGATGGTTTACGATATTCGGCTCCAGATTCTCTTACCTTCCCTCGACAAGGATAAGTACGGTGTGCTGGTAGCTACCTAGAGTATATCCAGGCGGTATTGTATAGGTAGGTGTTGTGTGTGGATGGAGGAGCAAAAGAAGGTAGAGGATTGGCGGAGATGCAGCCTAGGATTCCACGCATAGTCAAGGGGTTTCTGGTTGGTTGGTAAGTGGGACTAGCCGGGACTCATAGGAAGCGTGTCTTCTACAAGAGCTCACAGTCCCATTCGGAACTCTGAAACGCGCCTAAGCGTGGCGTTCGGTTGCTTCTTCGAACAACTTCCGCCATTCGGCCGTTCTTTAGTTCGATATTCGATGGTAAATTCGACGATGGAGAAAAACTTGGACAACTCTGTAGCTTGAATTACTCTCGGAATCCTACTAAAAATAAAGAGGTGGACAGAGAAAGGGAGAGAGAGAGAGAGAGAGAGAGAGAGAAAGGGTACAAAGTGTTTAATATCAACAGCTTTCAACGCTCACAAACGCTTATCGTTTCTTTGCCAATCGATCGTATTACGATCTGTGCAAGTATTTCTTTATACGACTATTTTTTAATTCTTTCTGCGGAGGAAGATCGCAGCAACCCTGAAAGCATCGCAGATAACACATTAACGTTGCGAAGAATCGAAACTCCAAGTCTACATCGAGGTTGGACTCGGGGTCGAGGTCGAGGTCGGGACCCAGATTGAGATCAAGACCGAAATCGAGGTCGTGCTTGGATGTCGAGGGTGAGTTTAAAGACAAATCGTTCCCGACATTATCTCATTCTCAATCTCTATCGGTTATAACCGAAATCGTAATGGTCATGTATTATTGTACATATTACGTTCAACATTTACTCTAACTTTCTTCTCGCTAATCAACAACGATTTGATGCTAGAAATGCAACCTCTCAGTTTCACAGTTTCACACAAACATGCGAGATTAAATATGTTGTTTATCAAAGAACATAGCTCACCTATGCGTTTAACAAGACTAAACATCCTGCATCCTGTATGCTAAACATAAGTTTCTGTAGCTGAAAGTCTTTTTATCATACATATACCCATGAGAGAGATAGAGATAAATAGATAGATAGATAGATAGATAGATAGATAGATAGATAGAGGATAGAGGTATACTGAAAGAGAGTGAGAGAGAGAGATGGCGGAGATTTGCATAAAAATTAATCCTTAACTTTCTATTGCTAAATATCCGTACGGAATATGCATTTTAAAACTGACAAAAAGTTAATTGTTCAATTAGTGAACGTATTAATTAAATATGTTAGATGTAAACTGTACGCGTACGTGTTCCAAGTATTCATGTGCTCGCGTGCGTGTCGATTGAGTGTAACATGAAAAAGTTTTCATAAACTTGTTAGTGGAAACAAATAGATAGCTCAATAATAATAATTGTATCTACATGTTCGTCCATAACAGATTCATAGCAGAAGCTAATCTGTTCCATTGGTTATATTAAAAGGAAGAATTTTCTTCTTTAATGGGTAGACTTGAAAATATAGAAATCACCATCTAGCGCAATATGTATGTAGCGGTGTGCAGAGATATACCGGAAAGAAAAATAATTCTCCCAAAATCGAATAGAGACGAGCGGTATGTTTATGTTGAAAGACTGAAAATGATGAATGGAAAAAACACGAACGGATAACGTGTCGGGTGTCCCATTAAGTGCACTAGTTGCTTGAATAGATCTTATTGGGTGCTGCATGCCACGGCCTTGAACATGCAAAGAAAGATAACGGCTCGCGAGAAACGTAGCAGGTTAACCTAATTTCACCACATCCGCGTGGTCAATTATATCGCGCTATAATTATTACGGCACCCCGTACGCGGTCTAACTCTTACCAAGAATGTAGCAAGTAAACGAATCATTGACTCGCTCCCCCTGCGTTATCCCCTACATTATTCTCTACTAATGATCCCATTTTTATATGAATAAAATTCGATGCGTAACAAGATTGTACACACTATGTACCTTTACGGCTCTAAACTGTAAATTCATGCGAAAAGTCAAGTATTTATCAATTTTAAACGATACACAAAGTACCTACGATCCATAAAAAATAGTAACGTAACATGTATTTTTGGCAAACATGTATATATTTATGATACTGGGCACTATATTTCTAGTAGTTTGACGAAGAAAAAGAAAGCAAGCGTAGAGGGGCATCCATGAAGGACGAGAAAAAGTGAAGGTGCGTGATAAAACGATAACAGGTACAGGAATACGTTCATCACATACTGTAGTATAGTGCACGCCCATTCAAATTTTGCGCGTTTAATCGAGTATTGAGAAAACCACGGATGCGCGCACACAGTTCTCTCTTTCTCTCTCTCTCTCTCTCTCTCTCTCTCTCTCTCTCTCTCTCTCTCCCTCTTTCTCTTCTCCACCTCCTCCTCCTCCTTCTCCTCCATTGGACATACGTTGAAAAGAAATATCGATACCGTTAAGAGAGCTTGAACTCTCCCTCTGTGTTCGTTGCTCCCCTACCTCCTACCTCACCCTATCCCACTCCATTTTCTTATTCTCCTTCATTTTATATCACTTTCCCCCCTCCTTTTATACACATTCTTTCCTAGACGATCTATTCTTCTCGCACACAACGAGATGACACGATATTCATGAGTATACCGTGAAAGCTACGAAAGAAGCGTGAGAAACGAGAGTACGTACTTATGTAGAACAAGATTCCATGCGATCGATCTCCTATTCTGTCTTCTTCTGATCTGTTAATCTGTTAATCGTAAATTTAAAACCCGTGAAAACAAGGTTACGGATAAAAAGCGAAAGATGAAACCGTAATTTTATCGCGAATGTTGAACGATTGAATAAATACAAATACGAACAGTCGAGTTGTGAAGAATAATACAAGCATGTGGGTATGTTTAAAGGTATACCGAATTAGTAAATGTCGCGTATCCAACTAATTTAGTTGATATAAAAGCAAATATTGAGTGATCGAAAGTATAGATACATACGTGTACCTGTAGCGTATTTCAGAAGAAAACGAAGTAATTTGACAGAGTGACTGAAAGTAATAGTTTAAAGAGATATCTGATGTCTGTTTGTTGGTGTTGCGTTGATTGTTTCTTATGACAGTTGTTTTATGTTTAGGAGACACAAGGCTGTTAGCCGTTCGAAGAAAACCACGGAAAGCGTAATATCGATTCGATATACTGAAATAGCATGAAGTCGATCCAAGCAGCGATATGGTTGGTTCCACTGGCTATTGGTTGCATGGCTTTACCGCCGAAGAGCAACAACGAGAAGACGAAGCAAACGAAGATACCATCATTGTATTTAAGTAAGAACGAGTCTAGCGTTTCAGAAATCACGTCGACCAGGAATGGTAACGATGGTGATGGGAACAACATCGGGGCTACCACCATCGGTATCGATACCGAAACTAATAGTAGGAGCAACGGTAGTAACGGAGTCGATGGAGTCGCGTTGGAACCAGCATCGCGTCCTCTCGGAGTTTCAACGATCGTCAGCTACACGACTACCACCGCGTTGCCATCCTCCTCCTCCTCGTCGTCGTCGTCGTCGTCGTCGTCGTCGTCGTCGTCGTCGTCGTCGTCGTCGTCGTCGTCGTCGTCGTCGTCGTCGGTAACCTCGACCTTGACCTCGGTGTCGTCGTTGAGCAGTCAGAATTCTCCCACCAAAACGATAGAGCAGTTGCCAACGAGCTGGTGGTCGTCGTCATCGTCGTCGTTGATCGGTGATTCGAGAACCGAGTTCGAGTCGAAGCCGATCTCGTCGACGGATAGCCGCGATACAATTACTACCGCTACAACTACAAGAACGACAGCAACGAAGATGCTGACAAGTGTAATGGCAAATACCAATAACTTTAACACAGGTTCAAGCGCATCTCCTACAGAACCTTCTTCGAAGACGATCGCTTCCAATCAAGACACGACCAGTACCTTTTTATCTTCCTCGAAAAAATCAACTACGAACTTTAACGAATTCACAACTACTCCAACTTCGGTTTCATCCAAAGAAACGCGAGAATCGACTGGAAAAATTCGCCCTCAAATCAAATTGACAACAAACTACACTAGTCTCGGCGAGGTGAGTAACAACTCTTCTTTCCCTTTCGTTATTACTTAAATAATCATTTTTAACGGAAGATAGCGAACGAGGTTAAAACGTAAAAATAAGATAAACAAATTTGTACAGTCAATCGCACGGTCGGTGACAGGGGGGGGGGGGGGGCGCGCGTTAAGAAGAAAGCGGAAAAGCAAAAGGCAAGAAAAAAATGTGACACGTTCCGATGTTAAAAAAGTACATACACGTAACGATATCGTGTTTCTACATACATATTACGTAATTGATTCTCCGTTAATATTTGAATGCTTAAAAGGGATACAACAATATTTTCTACATTAATACCAGTTTCGCATGAATATGTAAAGGCATTCTCTAAGTAGTACCTACTCTTAAATAATCTATCCTGTGTACCCGGAACATTTCACGTCCAGGGTATAACTGTTTTGAGCTATAACTACATTTAACTATACCATAAGTACCGTAACTACGCTGCTATAAAACGGTTAAGAGCTCCACCGGCCAAACATGTGTTGTGACTAAATCGTGCATTCGTATACTTTGCTTAAGAAAAACGCTATTTCTCTCTCCACCATTAACTTCAATTTCAACAGCAACGAGCGGAGGCGCAAACATTTGACTTTCCTTACTACGATTAACACGCTGATACTTACGTTACGCATACTATTTATTAATACGAATTTAATAAATACACGTATCGAGTAAATGCATACGCTTACACGAATAATTCGCTAAATCGTTTTCACTATAACAAGGGATGGGATGGGATGGGATGGGATGAAATGGGATGGAATGAGATGGGATGAGACGCGACACGATGGGAAGGAACGAGAAGGAATGAAATGGCATTCGACCTGAAATATTCAAAGTTTCTTTGTTTTTCCTTCTTCTGTTTGTTTTTTGCAAGGAAAATTATGAGGAATCGCGTTGTTCGCTTTAACATTTTAAAACGAGGGCAAGCGTTCATGACCGTGACGTGCGAGTGGATCGACCGATGTTAATATCGGTAGTGGAACGTGACGGTACCAAAACAAGCAGAAAAGAATGAAAAAGAGAAGATTAGGAAAGACGAAGAACAAGAAAAGGGTAAAAGAGGAATTGAACGACTTCACTGTACGGTTTCGTTGTGAACGCTTGACTTGGTTCGCGTTACTAGTTATGTTATTCGTAGGTCAATCCACTCGACTGGATAGCGTACAAAAGTAGACGTGGGAATAGGAAAAACGTAATTGAAACGTAAGTATATAAAGAGAAGATAATAATGACAATATGCAGAAAATACTAAGCAATCGATAAAAACAATGAACTTCTCTATTTCATCGCGACACTGTCTCGATTATCTAAGCCAATTCGAATTTATTATAATTATTGCTAAAGTTGTAAATCTTTTCACCGATCTGCCGATCGACGTATCGCGTATATATTTTCAAACGATATTCAAAACGTCATCTTTTAACTGTCGATTAATCAATTGCAGCAGCCTGTCGATGAAATGTAATATAATTTGTAACGATAAGTTCGAATGCTTGCCCGACAAGGTACGTAGGTAGCATCTGAAACGGAACTTTTCAAACGGAGAGAACACGAAAAAGTGATAATAGTCGTTGAAACGGTTCTTCGTCCGTAACATAAAACCAATTACCCGAAACGCAGAAAAGATTATTGGAATAGTGGCGAATGGAACGCGTGAGGAGTTGGCGCTACTAACAACCTCGACATTGGCATTCTAGCTGTAACGATACCGTCGTGTCGTTCGTAATGAAAGGATCAAGCTTGTGGTTCACGAGAATCATCGAGAATCCCAATCACGTGGATTCACGACTCGACAAACTCTGATGTATCCCTCATCTTTTCGTAATGCCGGTCTATCACTGTTACGAACGAACAAATTGTTCTTTCCACTTTCTTATTTATCCACGTTCCGCATCTATCGCAGATTTACCCCTTGTTTTCTCTATTCTCGATTTGTTACTACCTTCCCAACAGAATTTGCATCGTTTCCTTTATTTTCTTTTATAATCGCTAGTTTAACGTTGGGTAACGTTAAGAGACTGATCTAGGAGACGGTTATCGAGTAAAAAAATGAATGCGAGAAGAGAAAGAGAAAGAGTTAGAGATAGAGATAGAGATAGAGATGGAGATGGAGATAAAAGAAGGAATAAATGAAAATATGATTTCCGGTTCGATTTGCAGACAGGTGTACGATTACCGGAAGGTGCGAGCGCAGCCCTGGCGAAACCAACCAAGTATCATTACTATCCGCACAATCAGCACATCTATTTGTTACCGGAGTGCGCGGTTCAGCAAGTTTGCAATGCCGTTTACGTTAGACTGAACTTTACTCAGCCTCTGTGCGCTTGTCCAGGAAGATACCGCGACCCTTGCAGCGCCTCTCTCGACAGCGACGATCTCCACACTACAGAGCTGGTCACCGACCCTCGAACCAAGGTTAGTCGCCTTCCCTTCTATCCGCTTTACTAGACCTTCTTGCCTCCGTTTATCTCTCCTCGAAGGAGAAGATGCTTCTCTTTTTCGCTTCTTTATCTTCTTATCCGATCGAACGCCAACCGAACGAAACGAAACGGAAGAAATCGAAAAGATGTTTCGCGATCGCGCGCGATACTTGATTGCACATGTATGATAAATTCTTTCTTTTCTTCTACACTCGAGATACTTTTGGGTTAGGTTTGCGAGAAACAGATGATTATTCGGTAGATTACAATGACGATCGGCTTACAAACAATAACTGTATTAATTAAAAACCGATGATGCATAGGAAGCTGTTCGAACGCTTAGAAAGCTACCAGCGTCGTACGACATACTGACAACCTACATACGCATATACGTTTGTGTACCTGTACCTATATAGGAGTGCATGCACACGTGCTTACGTATGTGAGTATAGGTATACGGTTGTTGGTAAGGTAGCTTTGTAGAACGATCGAATCGCATATACGTGAACGAGGCGAAAGCAAGTTTTCTCTTCCATTCTTCCCTCTTGCTTCCTTTCATCGTAGATCATAAACGCACCCGCAACCCGTTGTATTTAATTATAAGCCTAGTTAACATCGTCTAGTCGGTTATGCAGAAACATGAAAACAATCGGTAAGCGAACGATCTCGACTAATTTAGACAGTGAATTAAGATGATTTGTAAATTTTCAAAACAATCATGTTTTCGTTCCCCTCCTATGCTTAATCTTAAATTATTACCAAGAAATTAGCGAAATTAATTAATGAAGCTCCGACGAAACACATGTATACGTATCGGCATCCCATCGATGTATTGCCGATCGAACGATCAAATTTGTCTCTTTCGTTTACTTACACGAACGATCGGCCGTGTTAAACCCGAGCATTGGTCACCGTATCGCAAAAATTCGGTGTGGTTTGGCCTGGTTCGATCAAACGGTCATTAGCGAACTTGTTTCGCGAAATTTTATCCGAGACACACCGTACCTATTAGTTCCCTCCACTGAATCATACTGTGTGCGCGCCTCCTACGAACAACGAAAGTCATACACGCGAGAGAAAAAGCGGTGGCAGTAGAGTGACGGCATTGTAGAAGCTTGGTAGGTTAACAGAACATAGTGAGAATGCAAGAAATGTTCATTCACTTTCAGCCAGTGTGACGAGTTTTAGAAAACATCAATGTCTCTCATGTTAATCGAGTAAGTAGTAGCAGTAGTAACGGTGGTAATAATAGTAGTGGTGGCAGTAATGGTAGATCGGAAACCATGTAAATTCAAACATATTTGTTCGATTTCGAAAAATCTTTATCATTACGATTAAAATGGACATTTCTTAAAATGAAAAATGGTGAGGTTGGGAAAAAGAGGGGGTAACGAAGCCATAAACGTCTATCCCCGTCGATTGTTTATGTTTTCTACAGTATTTAAATACACGTGTATGCGTGGTTAAATTGTAACGAAACATGCCTCTCAATTTAGGCTTTAACGTTAGTGAAAACCTGTGAACCGGTGGCAGAGATGCGCGAATGTAGAACACCAAGAGACTGGTCTCTCCTTGCGCTACAGAACGTGCGAACAGGAAAATCTCATTATCTCGTGATATGCCGCTGTCCCGACGCCAATATACTGGGTAAGTAACAACATTGATCGGAACAATTTCAATCCCTTTTTATCTATTCTACAAAAGTAATAGCTTTCAACGTAATATGCAACGGTAATGTAAACCGATAGTACGCATCCACGTACGATACAACATGTACATATATGATATCTACACGTTCTGGTACATCTCGTAGAGGGTCCGATGAGTCATGATCAACCAACATACGCAAGTGTACCTGGGATTCGCGTTTATGGAATGATGTGCGTACAAGGAAATCGAAGAGGCCGACCACTACGATACACGCGCAGTCTTCTAGGTAAATACAGTGCAATGTAACTTTGTATAACTCGTTTCAGGAGCTCGTTATAAATTTCGAAACAGAATCTGAATGTTCTCGTTTATCGACAGATTATCATCGAGGAGAAATCGGCGAGGAGGCCGATGGTTACGATCGCAAACAAAATACGAACGAACGATTGAGCAGCTTTCCATGGTACAAAGTGCAGCAGTTAATGGATACAGCTGTTTGGGACTAGAACCGTCAAGTAAAAAGTTTCAACAAAAACGTAAAGTTTCGACGAAAGAAAGGGCCAAAACTCTTTCTCGAGCTGCAGCGCGCAATCTGTTTAACAACATTCGACTGTGCGTATTATTTATTAAGCATCTCTTCCTTCGCTTCGCGTTCCCTAGCTTCCCTTCGTTTCTCTATCGATTCAAGCGTCTCCTAAATTTTTATTTGTCTACGTATACAGATGCATACACCAATAATGGAACTGCAACGCTAACAATAAGTCCAACGTAACGACAAAGTAGTAAAAATTATTCTTCGGCGATTGTTAAAATCGTGTTTTACAATTCGGGTTGCACGACGTGGCGCGACGCGGCGCGACGCGGCTGTATAACGATCGATTGCAATTCATACTAAGTTATGCTTATGTAATTACATACATATTATCGTGCACAAGTAGGCATCAGACACAAAATTGTTGGTCACTGCACCGAACGCATTAAACAAAGAATCGTCTCGTCCCGTTCGCTAGACAATTGCTACAATCTTCTACCATTCCTACATAATAAATATGAATGGTGAGTAAGTACGTATAACAATCGTATTTTAAATGGACGATGATTAAATACGCTACTCTGCCTTCGTGCCCCTTTAACTTACTTTAATAGACTTACCAGGATCGCATTTAGCGAATTTCTAAAGCGGATTCATCGTATTCTATATACGATACATGTTTGTTACAAAATGTATGGATCATCGAACGTTCAAAATCTATAGAATTAAACGTTCGAGAACAGCACAAATCATCGTGTTTACTTTCAATAACTTATTCTTAAATACCGTGATGATTGAAACGTTAGCATTGTGTTTTATTCCGATGCACAAATACATGTATACGTTCAGGGTGTAAAAGTATCGTATCGATGCTTATTTATAATATACAGTATAGCTGGTATCAGCTACAAACGCGACTGCAAAATTTATCGACCGCTAGTACTCTTGTGATTGTAAAATGTTTTTACTCGTCCGATCGATGAAATATCGCGTTACGTAAAATGCATTACGACGCTACGTAACGTAACAGAATATGTAACGGAAAAGACAACGATCTTTTAAAACTTCATCCGATCCATTGAACCTACTAGGGATGAAACATTTTTCTTTTGTTTTTGTTTGTTTCTTTTTTTTTCTTTTTTCATTTCACGATACAATGATACAAAATACTACCAGTCGATAACACGATAAATCATGCCCATCTCTGCTATATGTGTGTCATAAGGAATGAAGGAAAAAGAAAATTTAAAGAAACGCAGATACGAAAATATATTTCCGTTCAACTTACCAAGTACGTCCGAATTAACGAGAACGCTGCAGCTGTACATCGGCGTGACCAATCGAGGATGTCTGGAATTAAAGGCACGGCGGCAAACTTCTTTACATGCTGACATTAAGTGACCACCGCCACCGCCACCACCACCTACAAGTCCTTGACTTTGACCACCATTTTCACTGGTAACAAACGTGAAACGTATCCTTTAACATTTCAATCTATTATTATCTTTTAAATGGATAACGATGATAATATAAAAACAATATCCACAAAGGAAACATTAACTCGTTAATATGCCCAAATAAATAAATAAATAAATAAGTGAATGAATGAATGAATGAATGAATGAATGAATGAATGAATAAATAAATAAATAAATAAATAAATAAATAAATAAATAAATAAATAAATAAATAAATACCTTTGAGAATCTGAATAAATTTCCCATTTCTTCATGACAAAGCAAACACCCATCATAGGCTCTTCGCATAAAGGTCCGGCCAACGTTGCCAGTTGAAAACCATTTACCATACCGCTTTCGTATCTGGTACATGATAAATCACATTAGAAAACATGTCCCCTCTCGTACGTGCATAATTTATCTTTATCTTTTAAACGAAGTTTATAAGTGGTAACGCGTATCTAAATAGAGTAAGATACGTAAAGGTAAAACGGTGCATTGTATTTATGAGTTCAATTGAAATTTGTCCGCGATCGTTAATCGTAAAGGCAATTTTAATGGGCGAGCTTACACGGAGTTAACACGCACGTGTATATCGATAAATATTACTCACGGAGTACGTGGATCCGTAGACTTTGAGTGTCCTTCCCAAAACTTTCTATGCTTGTAATCGGTTTCGTTTAACAAAACATTGGGACCACAGTTTCGTGGACCGAACGACCATATTTTATTTAACGCATCGTTCTGGCCAACTTCCCGAAAAGCCGTCTCCAATTCAACTTTCAATAACTCCAATGCTCTCCGTTTCCTTTCCGACATAGATCCTACGGATTCTGTTTCAAGATCAGTAGCAAGCTTCTCGGTATCCTCGTCTTTCTCCGAACACGATTTACCATAATGAAGATAAAACAGCTTTATCAGATCCGTGTTCTGTTCCAAAATCTTGGTTACTTTCTCTGGTAAAGGCCTCGCATCGATTTCAAAGTGACACTGTCGGTTTGCGGTCCACGCATCGAAACTCCCGTCTTCCGGTTTCTTTTCGATCGCTTCATTCACCATATCGACCTTCGGTGGTGGTACGACCGTTTCTCTAAACGGCACGATAGGCTCTGACACGTTTACCTCGACTTTCGCGTAACGCAGCTTTAAGTCCTCCAAACATCTTTCCAAATGCACTTCCCCGGCAGTGTTCAGCACAATTTCCCCGCTCTCTTGGATATGAACCACGGCACAGGCATCCGCTTGATTCAACAATTTTAAGCCGTTGATCAATGCTTGCAAATCGTTTGGATGTTTCGGTTCGAGAGCTACCCGCATGATGGGTACACCGAGCGAAGTCAACTCTGAGAAAGACGGACAAGCAACAGTGGTTGAAAGAGTTGCTGTTTTTAATACGTGTTCCTCGAGACCGCCGATCCCGAACACGTTACCAGCGGTCACCTTATCGGCGGGTTCTAATTCTCTTCCCATTAGAAGATAAAGTTTTTCTATGGTGACTTTAGTCACGTGTCTTCCAACTTTTAAATCTTTCAACGTAGCATTCTCGTCGATTACCGACCGCTCCCCATCCGTTTTCAATATTTTACGGGGATCGTGTTTCGGTCCTAATACGTATACGGTGCATCCTTTTGTCAGACATCCAGAATAAATTCGGGCAAACGCTATCAATGTAGTCTCCGAATGTTCCTCTTCTTCGTTCGCTTCCTCTGATCTTGAACTTTTTCCGACGTTACCATCTCGTTGCATCACTTCTACAGGCTGTTGTTGCTGCTGTTGTTGCTGCTGCTGCTGCTGCTGCTGCTGCTCTTGTTGTTGTTGTTGTTGTTGTTGCTCCTGCTGTTCCTTCATTATTTTCTCTGCATGCTTCGTTCGTGCCATTTCCTTTCGTTCGGCCAACTCTTCCGGGGTAAGTGATTTAGGTTTATTTTCCGGCAATGCTTTCTTCTCTATCGGAAACATCTTCGAAATGAATACAACGATAGGTGCAGCGGGGGAAGGATCGCAAGCAAAGAAGGTCTCCTTCAATTTTTGAGTTTCTTCCGGTAATGTATGGTAATCGAAATTTCCGCTTAATAAACGTTCGATCTTTTCTGCGGTCAAACTATGCGGCGCTGGAACTTTTTCGCATATTGCGTCAAGACAAGCGCAAGCCAAAGGTAGCCATTGAGAACAAACGGCTTGCAACTGAGCCTTACAATCTGTGTGCCTCAAATCCCTTGCTGTCAATTTAATATCCAGTTTCTTGGCCATCGACGCTACTTTTTCTCTGTCCTTTCGTACAGTTATCGTTTCATACAAATTCCACAGGTTATCCAAAATAAGCTGAACAAACAGAGGCTTCTTTGCTTTCTCTTGAGCCCCCTTCATTATCCTCTTTGTCTTGGTATTCACATAATAATCGCCCCAAAGTGTTTTCGATAAAACTTTTTCGCTAAATCCCAATTTGCTAGAAAATATCTTGGCAAATTCTTTCACGCCGAATCCCCAGCCATCGGTAGCACTGGAAAATAGGACGTTACCTTGTTCCGGAGAAAAATACAAGCTAGAATCATCAATGTCTTCTAATACAGACTGCCGGTCAACTGTATTACTTTCTGAGATGTTTTCGACGTATTCCCTTTTTAATTCTTCTTTCTCTTCGCGCTCCATTAGATCGCTAGCAAACAATTCTCCCATCACAGCATTGACCTGCTCCAAAACTTGCGTTAAATGCACATAAGCATCTAACGGAGACAATTTCATTTCTGTAATTAATCTATCTATCTTGTTTAACGCTAGAATTGGTTTTAAACCTTCTGTGTAGGAAATGGACAAAGCGCTACGTGTCTGCGGACATACACCTTCTACCACATCTATTACAATAATGGCACCATCGCAAAGTCTAACAGCCGTCGAGACTTCGGAAGCGAAGTCTACGTGTCCCGGAGAATCGATTAAATTGATAGCAAACTCGTTACAGTTATATTTGTGATAAAGCGTAATAGAGCTCGATTTCATTGTGATTCCACGAAGTTGCTCATCGGGCCGGCTATCCAAATACCGTAGTTTACCAGCAAGTTTATTAGAGATGATCCCATTGCTGGCAACCAACGAGTCGGCCAGAGTTGTTTTACCATGATCAACGTGTGCTAATATACAGATATTTCGAATATTAGCCGGTTCCCTTTGAATATCGATTAATTTTTCTAAACCGATGAGTCGCATTCTGTGGTGAATTTATAAACAAACACAAATACCATCAATTTTATAAGCATCGATAAACGCGTATATATAAAGTACGTACGTGCAAACTGTCAAACTTAAATATTCAAGATCTTCATTGAATGAATAACACCGTTGGATTTAATACTAAAGAAACGAAGAAACAATGTGACCACGCTGAGAAATAAAGTCCAACGTGTATACATACACGTATATGAATATACATATATATACACACATACACACGCAGAAACACAACGAACGCACACATACGCATGCACGCACGCAAGCACACTTTTGTATACGATACACGCATAAATATAATAAGGTCTAAAAATAATCGTAAACACTATTTCACTTTATTCTGTTTCCACAGTACGTAACGTTCGATAAACACAAGAACATGTAGCAGCTTCGTTGGCATGGTCTTCCTCTTCCACAGCATACCACTTGTTTCGATCGCTTAATCGTCAATACGAATAAATTATTAGTCAGATATTGACCGTTATAATTATTCTTTCTCTTCTCAATCCCTTCAGACGTATATCCTTCACAGGCGCAGCTCTTTTCACACTTTTTCTTTTCCTCACAGGTTAGGATCATTAATGAAACAAAACCGTTTCGAGTCTCCCTTCGATATATATTTTCTCTTTGCTTGTAACTTTTTCAATGAAACGTACCTTTCCTTATCGGTACATCGTTCAGGAACATTCTGTGATGCAAGAAAAATGTATTGAAAACTTAGCATGCAACGAAGATCACATAAATGGTCGTAACGTGAAATATGTATCTGGTAAATGCTACTGCTACTGTTCCATAAATTATTTTTGTTAACGTATCATAAACGGTAAAAAGATCAATCAAATAGTGTAAAGCTCAATATCTTATTTGAGATCGATCGAAAATGTTAAACGCTTACAGGAAAAATCTTTGATACAGCCACATGCATTACTTTTGTGTTACATCTGGTTATATCATGAATGTGCATGCGCGAAGGTTCCGCTTTTGCGCCATCTTTGATTACTTATTCCGAAACTACGTACAACCATAGATAGTATAGATAGACCTATCCTACCCTTTCTCACAATCTGTAATACCGATCGTACAAAAGGGTCCAACGTTTTGTTATGCTCTCTGAGATACTGGATGAGAACAAAAATAGAGTGTAACTATCTATCGCGTAATAATTAGGATAAAATTGTGTTTTCAGAGTAGCATTAAAATCGTAAAAAGAGACATGCAAGCTCCACAATGTTGGTCGAAAAAATACATCAAGTATAGAATCTCGTCTGTGTATCGTCTGTGGTAATAGATTATATTCTTCGTGCCATCTTCAGCTTTTTAAATGAAACCAAAAGTACTGCCTACTTACATATGTAAATACGTAAATATGTCACTACCTATTTACATTCTATTCCGTTATAATTTGAAGGATATTCCAAATGGATATTTCAACCAATGCGAAACTTATTGTATTATACTCTTTGTTGTAAAGTGAAATACATATGTTATATATATATATATAAATGCTTAACAATTTAAACATTAATTTTAACTATTATTATATAATTTACCATTTATAAATATCATTTGAGGACAAAGGGAGTTAATTTATTAGTTGCTCGGTAACATTCGGCAGATAAACAAAAAACAATCATATATTTTATTTGCTTTTGTAACAGTTATAAATATATTAAATGTATCGTACATTTCAAACAAAATATAACAGAAAGGAAGAACAGTACTGGTTCTTCTTTTCTTCTTTTTCTTATTCTTCTTCTTCTTCTTCATATTATTATTATTATTATTATAATTATTATTATTATTATTGTTATTCAGATATCAGATGTTCTTGTTTTATAATTTAAATAACACAACACATGTAATTAACAATTAGCGATTACACGTGTTGTAGATATGCGACAAATTGTTTCTATTTCTCTTCGAATAGTTGAAATTAATTAAAGTTTTCAAAGTGATATCGGACTTAAAATACAGGAATGCCCGTTGGGTTTTTAATGTTGTTATTGCCACTAAAAGAACAAAGATAATTTGAAATGAGAAGAACATTATTTGCAAGAAAAAAAGAAAACGGAGAAAAGAAATAAAAGAATGAAAATACAACGGAAAGGGTTGAAGAGGGGGCGGGGGGGGGGGGGGGGGATGGGGGAAAGTGAGAGAATAGAAGAGAAATCGAGACAAGAGGAACGAATCGAGCTTACGACGAGTTATTTGATGAGGCGAGCGGTTCTTGTTTTAGTATATCACTGACGCTATCTTTTGTTTTTCTCACTTTACTGTTCAGAGCACGATTCTTTATAGTGCACATGATTCTGGAGATTAACCACAGTGCGCCTTTCTCGCATATGCAGCGTAAACTTTGTACAAAAGCAATTAATAGGAAGTGAGGGGGGTAGCCTGTCGTGCAAGATTCAAGACCGACTGTTTTCAGCGAAGCCTCTACGAATTTTTCTGGCGTTGGTGCCATCCACGTAGGTTTCCTAAAACCATTGCATACACATATTATGAATCACTTGCGTATAAAATATTAATGCATTTAAGGATATTTGGATATTGGGCGTGAATAGGTAGGTATAATACATGTTAAAGAAGAAGGAAACAAAAGTCAGTTATATGTACACATATGTATATAAATGTTCGTTTCGCTCACTTGATCTTTGACATCTTGGTTGCTACAAGACCTGGCATGACGCATTGAACGGTGACTCCATTTGGTTCGGCTTCTGTAGCTAAATCGTAACTGAGCTTGGCAATATATGCTTTACTAGCGGCATACGCGGCTAAGTAAGGGGATGGTATAATCGCTAATGCCGAACTGATGTTTATGAAAACTCCTTTTCTACGCTCGATCATCCGAGGTAGAAGGATTCTCGTAATACCTGTCACTGCCGCAACATTCAGCTGCAGTATTTTAGCTAAACATTCCTCCGATATATTATTAAATACATCTGGGTGATCGTAACTGGCCCCGGCATTGTTTACCACCACACCAATCTGTCGGGAAGAAAGTGATCGACTCATTGTTACTTGTTGCTTATTACCTGCGTTCGGATCTTTCAGTAAGTTACTTTGAAGATTCAACAGAAACATTTGGAAAAGGATCTCGTTGTAAAAGAAATCGGGATGGAAAGGATTTATTGCAGCATTGTTTATCGTATTTAGGAAACTACCTGTTTAAATATATGCAGTCATACTGTCATACAAGTAATAGCTTTAAGGAGAACATTTTCAAGAAAAAAAAAAGCAAATAAACTGATAGATATGCGAGTATCGTTGTAACAGATGTGTATAAGTGATGTGTAAATTAAAATGTTGATAAAACAAAGAAATACATCGACTTTTTACGCATTTGTGACATAAATAAGTAAGCGCAGATGGCGCGGTGGGCCGATAGAAAATTTGGAAATGCATACAGCTTTGAAAGTAAGCAAGATGGTGATTTATGTTTTGTAATACGAATGAGAAATAGCAATAAAATTATGCTGTAGGTATGACAAATGAATGATGACCTTTTTAAAGCTACTACTACTGCTGCTGCTGCTGCTACTACTACTACTACTACTACTATTACTAGTGCTTAATCGCCACTTAATTTACGTTGAAGCAATGTTAAATTATTAATCGTCGTTGAAAAATTGTGTAGATAGTGGTTGGAAATGTTTGAGCTGGTAACGTATATGTACGTATAGAGGAATGAACGAATAAAGGAAGAACAGGAATGCCGGGAGAAGAATAATACCTCAAGTTCCTCGGTGGCTTTTGCGATTTTCGCGTAAACCGCTTGTCCCTCCGTCAAATCAGCTTCCACGATTCGAACTTCAACGCCGTGCCGTTGTTTGATTTCAGCCGCGACTTCCTCGAGTTTTGCTAAGGAACGTGAAACCAATACGATGTCCAAACCTTTCTCTGCAAATTGTTCGGCGTACGCTTTTCCGATTCCACTGGTAGCCCCGGTAATCAGTGCCCATCTACCTTGTGTCGTCAGGTCGATGCCGAAACCGAAGCTGGGACCTATTAGCTTTTTCCATACGAAAATGCTGATTCGTAATAAAATTCGTAGTCCGATCGCTGCTAACACGACCAGTGATATCTTTTCCCAACACGTCAACGTCATCCTGAAACGGCGACAAATCCGACGTAATTCGTAATGCGAAACGACTGTTTCGAACGCGACGATACGTTCCGTTTCGCAAAGCTAGAACAGTCACCGGCAACGTTGAACCACAACCCACCACGATACGTATTCTTACTTCCCTCCGATTCTATCGTTTTCGTTCGACTTGCCTTCTTTCTCCCCCTCTAAACGTAAATACATTCATGTTCGTGATAACGCGATCGATCAAGCTGACTAGTCATTGCCGGTTACGGTGACACCGCGGTCACGACATTAGGCCTCTATTATTGCACGAATAAATAAAAATGAAGAGTCGAATCGGGAAAAGCGAGAAGCGAAATTGTGAAGTCCGTTCTGGATCGAAATTGAAATTATCGTAGCTATACCGGTTGGCTAAGCTGTTAGAACTTACGGAAAGCTAATTGCGGAGACTGTATTTGTTACAGTAAGAGGAAGATACGAACGCTGACTGTAATCCGACTTCTCTCGATTATAATCGAATCATAGTATTTTCCTGGACTTCTCAGACATCGCTTACATTCCCATTAGTTGTGTCTATACGAAACTGCTCACTTTTTCATACGTATACGCATTTCTACACAGATACGTACGGTACACAAGTATATACACGTGTACATACGCGTACACACGCATACATATATATTAGGATATCGCACAATGTGACTGTTACATCGCGTAAGTAGATATTCGATGATACCTACGTGTAGATGCAGCATCTACTGTGAAGTATGCGCGAGCATACATTGGTAACGTTCAGAACGGAATACACATGTTTGCGGTGAAACGAATAACATAAAAATTATTCGTATGAATTATTTGCACGATAGAAGGAAGACAGACGTATTTGAACTGTTCCTTACGGTATAGAGTACCGTGAAGCGAATACGGTCGATAAGTAAGCAGAGGTAATCTGATGTTACTTTAAACCGTAAAATATACTGTTTGTTTCAACTTACCTGTGCTCGATATCGTTAAAATTAACCGGCAACGATGATAGTAACGGCGGTAGTAAAAATGTCCGTCCTGTTGTTCGTCGTGTTCCTTTTCGATACGATAGAAATGTTGTCGCGGTCGAGAAACGATTACACTCATGAAAAAATAAGTTAATGCACTTTCATTTGAAGAAAGAAACGAGGGAAAGTGGTGTATATTGTAGGAGGGGAATTGCCACCGATCGAAAATAATGTAACGTTGGAAATATCGAGAAACGGTGTGGATAAGCAAACGAACCTCAAACAATACGAAGACGAGCGAACTGAAACGCGTTCTACACCGGACCGGGTGGCATAGATCGCGAAAGGGTACAGAGAAGAGTGTAGTATTCCGAGAGAAAGCGGAAAAGGGAGCAGAGAGTAAGAGTGCGAGGCTTTGGGGGTGCGACGGGAGGGGGAGGGAGAAAGAGGAGAAAGTACAATAGTCGCGAGAGGATAGGAAATGAAAGAAAGCAGGTGGAAGCGAGAAGAGAGAATGTCGGGATACGGTCGATGGTAGGTAACGAGCGCCGCGGAGTTTGCGCGGGCGCAGACCACGGGTGCGGACGCGGATGCGGATGCGAATTCAAGCGATCACCGTGAACGCGAACGAACCGTGCGTTCGGCACCTGCACGCGGTATGGATAGAGACGGAGGGCACTGACAATGTCAGGGCCGCAGGATATCCCAGAAGAAAGTCGTCCGCTTCCACCTTTCCTTCGCCGACAGAGGGGGGACGATTAACTTTTTCTTTGACACACTTCGCTCGATACGCTCTCCTGTATAGCATGTACCCCATTGGAAAAGTAGAATGCCAGTTTATGATAATTTGCTGCCGCGTTTCTCTTCCGGTTAACCTTCTCCGTTACTTGAACGTACCGAGAAACTGAAATAATGTATACAACTAAACCGTTACAATATCACACGTACTAATAAAATTGGGGATTACTGTGATCTGTTATGTATGTTAACGTTCATTTCATTTATCGCATAAAAATGTTATCAATTTTTGTTCTTTTTCTCCTTCCGCTTATCGTATTTCAGATTGCGTTTAAGGAAAATTGATCGGGCCGTGTTTCCTCGTTCTCGATTCATTCAACGATAAACTTACGCATATGTATCGGTATCGATCTCAAGTAGGTTCAAGTGTTTGCTGTTTCACGATGAACATGAAAGTTGGAAACGTTCGCGAGCTCTGACAACTTCTAATCGAGGTCGAGCGACTTTCATGCGCGTCTATCGTTTAACTAGCACACCGTTAACACTGTGGTGGTTCTTATTATAACCATTATTAATATAATTATTACACGTTCGATGATAGAAAATATCAGTATAGAATATTGTAATATGAGTTGTATTCGCACAAAATATGTGATGATAGTTAATTGGCAAGAAACTGTCGTGTTCTACTCGGATACATTTTATAAGCTGTGTAAAGGATAGGTCGCGTCCGATCAATTGTAAGAGAATACCCCGTGTTATTGACGTGACTGTAAGAGGTACAAGTATATGTATGTATATGGTAGGTATCTTTTAAAATTGCATCGATCAGCTGGTGGTGATGCTATTCTATGTATCACCTGCGTATGTGCATTTCTAATACACAGCAACAAGCACATAGTTTGAAATATAATAGATAACTTTCAGGGACGACAAGACGAATAGGTATCATGTTTCCGACGCTCTCAAGTCTGTCGCGTTAATTAACCGTTCCGAATAATCAGAATCCAAGTCCTTCGTTCCTGTTTTAACAACCCGTCGACCAATTAACATTGTAACGTTACGATGTGCCTGATGCAACGTTTGCAAGTGGAATCGTCTCCAAAGCAAAGCCTTCGTATCAACAGATTTTGTCCAATTTTGCCATTCACCGCGGGTAATCTTTTCATTTTCCATCTCAAATATTTTTTCGATCACGCTGCGCAACCATACGTTCCAATCTTTAGCTACGTCGCTGATATATTCGAGCCATTTCGTCCAATCCCTAATCTCTTTCGATTCTACTTCCGGCATGTATTGTTCCATGAACGCGAGCTGCGATGTGGTTAGAATCGATCTTAACCAATTCGCGATCTTTCCGCATACGATGTTCATAATAGTCTTCAATTCTTCTGTTAGGAGACCCGGATCTTCCAACGTCACGATATTGCCCAATTTTTCGTAAATTGCACGGTGTATACCATTTGTTATTGGATCTTCGCCCGTATTTTCTGCTGTACTTTCAATCATTTTGTAAATAGTATCGATAATCTTATCGAAGGTGAGGAAAGGAAGGTCAGTTTTAAATAATTCTTCTAGAGCCCTTAAAACGTCACCATCTTTCTCAACCTCTATTTTACTTAGTTTCTTTCCCTCCGTTTCCTCCATCTCCATTTCTTCGGCTAACGGTTTCGTAGTTTCTTTCACCTCCGTTACTATCTCCGTATCTTCAACTGCTTCAACTTCTGTTTCCACCTCTTCTCCTGTCATCGCTTCCGTCACCGCTTCGATTTCTACTGTTCGTTCTATTTCTCTTTCCGCTACTTCCTCTTCCGCTTCTGCTTCCGCTTCTGCTTCAGCCACCACTTCCGCCTCCGCCTCCACCACCACCTCCACCTCCGCCTCCACCTCCGCCTCCACCTCCGCCTCCACCTCCTCCCCTTCCACTTCCGCTGTCGTCTTCACCTCCGCCACCTCCGCCACCTCCACCACTTCCGCTTCTGCTTCTATTTCAGTTTCAGTAACTTCTACTTCTGCTTCAGCTTGTGCTTTCGAATCCGTTTGTATCTCCGTTTCTATTTGTACGTCCGGTTCTACTTGAGTTTCCGTTTCCACTTCAACCGCTAGCTCTACTTCCGTTACCACTGTCTCCTCCTCCGTCGGTTTCATTTCTTCTTCCTCTACCTTCTCTTCTTCATCCGGTACCACCACCTTCTCCACTACCTCCTCCTCCTCCTCCTCCTCCTCCTCCTCCTCCTCCTCCTCTTCTTCCTCTTCGGACTCTACCTCTGCCTCTATTTCCCCCACCTCTGTTTGTTCATCCACCACCTTTGTATCCTCTTCCCAGTCAGACTCGTCGTCCTCTTCATCTTCTTCCTCGTGTTTTTTACGATCTTCGTCCTTGTCCTCGTCCTCATCCTCGTCCTCATCCTCCTCGTCGGCTTTCATCTCCTCTTCTTTCCTCCTACACCGTTCGATCAGCTTTCCCTCTTGATATTTTGCAACCTCGGACAATAGTTCGGTTATCCAGCAAGCAATTACTTCAGCCAAATAACGCAGCTGCTGAGATTTACGATCTTCGTCTTGCGGAGGACTATATTCAAGGACGTCTGTTAGACGTTTAACTAACACGTCTGCGACATCGCTGAACTCTGACTTAGGAAGCGAACATCTCCATTTTAAAATATTACGAACGAAACGCTCAGCCATTAGATACTGGCAAGAAATTGAATCTTTGTCGAACACCCCTGTACTTGCAAGACCAATAATGTCCGATTTCCTTAATTTACTTGTTTCTTTATGCTGCCACTTATCCGTTCTTCCTTTCCTTTTCTTTCCACCAGACTTCTTTTTGCGCCTAACTGTTGCAGCTTGTCTACAAAACACATTTCGAATTGATCAACTTGACGATGCTTAAAGTTTCATCGTAATCGCTTATTTATCCTACCCCCTGCTAACACACGTGTATCGTTCAGCACGCTGAAAAACAAAGAAGGAAAGGAGGAAAGGGAAAAGAGGAACGGAAGCGAAACAGCAGCGAAAAGGTTAGATATAAACGATCGATACGTTACTCGGGTGTTAAACAAGTTTCGTTCTCGACTGTTCGAATGAGATTATCCAAAAGAGCTGGAGGTAATATCGATGCCCCTTCTTGCAAAGTTATCAGCATCCGTTGTCTAGATGGTTGAGCCAGTTCTTTGATGCGCGGTGATACAGGTTTTAATTTTCGAAGTACCATCTTTTTATGGCAATCTGGTGGACATTTCCGGCTGCACGAAAATATTTGAACTTTTTTCACACTCGCTAATTCCAACAGAATAACATTGATCAAGTGATATATCGTTGAAACAATCTGAATTATTACCGTGGTGTCGCTAACATATCTATATAATCTGTTTTCGTCAAACAATGCCTAGGTATGATATCTAACTTTGGGAATGTACAAGGCTCTCCTAACGTTGGAACCATTGCAAACTTTCCGCTCTTTTTCTTTCTTGTTTTTTCTTTATAACAGCAATCACCGTCCGACTTATCTGTATGCTACTGAATAAATCCATTATAAATACGTAAATAAATATATTTACTTTATATATCTATATGTACATTATTCCTTTTTCTTTTCTCTTTTTTCCACAAACCGATAATAAGTAATAGGTTTGGCTCTTCGATAGAAGGGAGTCGATCGTGTTAAATAACCAAAACTTAACGAACAATACTCGGGCAACAGAGAAACCGACGATCAAGAACGAACGAAAGCATGCAAATTTGTCGAGTATGGGGCTAGACGAGTTATCGTTTCTCTTCATACCTATTTACCTGTATATGCGTATACGTGTTGCACGTAAGATCGATAATGATTTAGTTTCTTTGCTTTAATCAGAATCGCGAGAATAATTGATAAGAAATATACATAGCAGTTAAAAATACTGGGTATTATCAAATGTTCAGAACGTTTGATTTGCCTTAGTTTTCTTTAACGATGGTTTATCACAATGTTCCCATCTTTTCTTCTTTTTCGCTATCTGTGGATACCCTTCGAACGTATCATCCTTCTGCCCTTTCTTTATTTCACGATCAATGGAAGTAGCTCGTTTAACGTCTTCGGGAGAATCGTCGTTCTTTTCCATTATGATTTCTTCTACAAACAATTATAATTAAGTACTATGTATACATGCATCTACACGTATATGCGTGTATATGTTATTTTTCTTTTCAATCGATATTCCTTAAAAACTCTCCTTTCCCATCGCGAACATAACGTGTACCCACCTGATGCACAATCACGATTGTGTAAATCTGTTTAAAAATTCAAAATATTAACAACACTTTTTATTTATTATTATTTTCTTGTCTCTGTTTGAACTGAAATTTTTGTCTATAATCTCAACAATGAATAGTATGATTTATCTACTTGAAAATTTCTTTTTTTTTGTGCATTTTAATAAATATCGTTAAATGTGGTAGGTTAAAAGTGGTAGGTTAGGGGAGTCTATTATTTTGTTTCTGAAGCATTGTTTTTCATTGCATTCTATATACATATGTATCGCATTTTATAGTAGACATATGATATAATCAGTCAACAATGTCTGTCAGTATGCACGTTATTTTATGGAATTTTATGTAATATGTAATATCTAATTTATCTACATTTTGTATGGTGCACGCGTGTATATTGGATATAAATAAGTTAACCAGAAAGAAAGGAAAATTGTATAGGTATGAATTTCAAAAAAGAGAACTAGAAAGTAAAAATGTAAAATCGGAGAATATAAAACGAACGAAGCAAAAGAGAGAAAAGATAGAGGAGCTGCATCATTTTTCTGTACCCCATGTATGTGTATGTACATACACATATTATACACCTATAGCAAAAAACATGAGATTTTATAAAGTAATAGACAAGATAACTTTATGGTAAATAACAGTGGTTACTGGCAAGCATTAAATGGTTAACACACCAAGTAACAGAAGTGATTGCTCCAACAGATTTCAGTAGCAACTCGAAGATGGCGGTAGGTACGATATCAGTGCTCGACACCGATAGCTGCTCCGTTTACTAATCGATCATTCCGGGTGTCGGGAGTCGGTGCCAAGTAGATGCAAGTTGGTGTGCCTATTTAAGAGGACGCATACTGCATAAAGACACTTGGGAATAAAAGAAGTGTTTCTAAGATATGCAGGTGTGTGAAAATAACTGTTGCTCTTGCATGAACAACCCGTGATAGAGGTGTATAAGTATAAGATGCTAACTGACATCGTGTCGTGAAAAATGTCGAAAATCAACGACAACAAGTTATTAGAACGAAACAATATTTGAACCAACTATATCTAATCGTTTCGTTGTTGCACCGCGCTAAGTGGTTACGATTATGATGAGATAACAAACGCAGAATGAAATACAGTGGCAGTAACCTTCTCGGTTATGCACTTTACGCGTTTGTTCCATTTTTTAATGGTAAGTAAAATCCCCTTTTTTCCTTTCCTTTCCTTTCCTTTGCATCAGTTTCACTATCGTTTCTCTTCGAATCTCCTTCGTTTGCTTCTGTTCTATTCTCTTTTTCAATCAGTCTGCTTTATTCCTTTCACGCTTTCTAGCGTTTTCTTCTATACCTACATAGATTTAATAAACGTTTCTCTTTAAAATTACGCGCCTAAATTAAATCAATTAGACGTTACAACCTAGCGTTTTTAGGAAACGTATTGTAGTGTATCCACTTCGATTATTTAATATTTTACGTTTTCATAACTCAACCAGTAAATCATTTAAATTTTTCTTCAATGTTTATTTACATTGAATCACAGTTTTTAGACAAAGATCCATTGTTTAGTGGATCATCCGATTGACGTAACGTGCATATGACGCATGTATTGTATTGCCGCTCACCTGCTTGCTTCCTTGCTTGCTTGCTTGCTTGCTAATTTTGATAAAATATGCGCGCGCCACATCTTTTTATTCATAGCATACAGATTTCTTACACAGCTTTCTGCTTTTAAAATCTTGCTTTAAGACTATCACCGGTTACTGCTTATTCAACGTACATAAAATAATATACAAGGATTCAGTTTGGATGACTTCATTTATGGTTTTATTTTCTCATTGCTAAAATCAGATAATTAAACAATTAAATATACATAAATATTTCACAGTTATTCATGCAGAAAGCGGTGTTACCTGTAAAGATCAACAAGGACGATCTTATGAAAATACTTTTATATACATTCCTGGACCTAAGTCCTGTACACTGTGTGTATGCGATAATGGCAATCCAAAATGGTGTAAAGCACTTGTTTGCAAGTATCCAGAGGTATTTCATATGCTAAAATAATCATATTGCTTTCTATGTAGTATTATCTTTCTTCCATGTGACTGATTTTGCATTCAATAGGAATATTGTAAATCTTCCCAGCGTATCTGTTGCCAACATATTTGTTTGGATGATACATTGCTATTTATACCAAATGATAAAACTGATGGAATCGGTAGCAATGCAACAGATGCTACTACAAATTATGATATAGGACTACGATCTGTTGCTAGCTTTGTGACAGCCGTATTGTCATTGAGTTTACTATTTTTTTTGATACATCGTTTGCGCCAAAGAAAGATACGAGGTATTTTATTATTCGCAACATATTATGCTCTTTTATTTTAAGATAATAGAGTAAAAATGTTGATTATTTTTTAAAAGTTTGTGTGGCAGGGAGACAAAATAGACAGTTGGCAGAGGACCAAAGAAATTTAGGTAGTATGGGATATTTAGAACGGGATGGATTGTCACATGGTGTTCCTATGGATGATATTCCATGTGGAGCTAGTTATCCGTTATGGAAGCCACCCAACAATTACTTTCCACGTGGAGAGGCCCCACCACCGTATGAAGAAGCGGTAGCTGCAGCGCGTGCGGAGCAAGCTCTTTTATCTATGAATCCACAAACACTTCCACAACTAAGTTTTCCAAACAGCTATTTACCAAACGCTAATAGTCGCACAAGTATATCATTAGTAGGAAGTACACAAAGTGGAATAAATGGCAATTTATCAACATTAATTTGCGACAGCGGATTAACAGATCAAAGTGGCTTAATCTCAACACCAAGTAGACCAATATCAAATCCGAATATATATTCTAGCTATCGTCAGTCGAATCAAAACGAAACAGTATCTCCAGGTGTTAGTGTAGGAACTTCAACAACGAGTTTCACAATGGGAACAAATACTTATGAAAATTTACCTACACCCATTGGAATTCCAAATTTTACCAATCAACATGCCGATGTAGCTGCACAACCTGCCCCTAACTTACAATCTGTCATTCCAAAAAATTATCAAACACATACCACTCTTCTTCATCAAGCTGGAGCGTTTACAATATCCGCAACTTTATCAAATTCCAGTGTAACCGCTCACCGTACAATTCCTAGAACTTTAACAACTCGTACTGGTGCAAAATTACAAGATATTATAAATGATTGCACCCAACAAGAATTTCTACGATCCACGATAACAACTGATATTACTGCTACACCGAACTTACTACATTCCACGCCACAAAGTGCTGTAACTAAATTAGAGAATACAAGAGAAAATATCAATTCGAGCACATTCTATGAAGATGTACAAATACAACCTTCTTCTGCGTCTTCTTCAGGATTGCAACAAACTGAGAGACTACCATTGAACCATGAAATAGAGAAACCTCGTGATGTTAAGGTATAATGCATTGAAATTGCATTTTTAAAATGCTGCACGATTTATAAGAGCTGCTTTTTTACATTTTATATTATATTGTATTACAATTTTTGTGTATTTTTTAGCCACCTTTAAATGTAGCCAATGAAATTAACGACGAAGGAAGTTTTGAATCGGTAGCATGTACTTGTAGTATGCAGGCTCTTCCTACTCTCCACGACGATACCGATGATTACAGAAGCGAATGTGAAAATTGTAAAAGTGCAATCGGTTCTCGTTATTACTTAGATAACGAAGATGAATTAGTTACTTCCCCGCATGAAACTATGACGTTACATAGAAGACCAGATGAAACAGCTTCAGCTGCTACCCCTCAATATTACAGGACTTCACTCACACTGCCTATAAGTACCCGTCAACGAACAAGGTAACTACAAAGATATTATTCTTTTCCCTTTGAAAATTGAAACATTTTATAACGATTTGAAGTTATCAAGTTATTGTTATTAATAATAATGATAGTAATAATGCATCATGTAAAGTATTATATAATGTTGCAAAAAATATTGAGTTAAAAAAACGTAACATTATTTTACGCTCTTTCATTCTCTTGTTCCTTCTACTGTTGCATCCGCTTTCGTATTTCAACACTATCTTTCTCCCGTTACCATCTACCTGTTCTGAAATATACTTTTAACGATGCAGTAAAACAGAATGAATATAATTTTTTCTTGCAATGCTAGAGGTCTTCAATTTTATTCATACTTTTTTTATATTTAGGAGCACTGGCGTTCGAGAAAATTGGTTCAACCCTACGCCTCAAAGTTCTACAGAATCTTCAGATGAAAATTGATTATGAACATGTTTCTCATACGTCTTGTAACTATTAAAATGATTTATGATACATTACCATTGATCAACTTTCCATATTATGGAAAATTAATAATGAAAACTATATTTTATCGAGTTGCAGACAACATTATCATATTGTTGTCAATGAAATTTCAATATTATAGTGACATTTTTTTTTTATCTTATTATTCATCATATGTAAACTGTTCCCATGTTCAGACAATGTACGATCTATGAGAAAGATGAGTCACTTTTGCTCTCACAGTTTTTCCTTACATGTTATTAAACTATGAGAGCAAAGTTTAGATATACTTATTATATATCAATTTACGATTTCGATAAGTTTAAATTAACAAACGCTGAGGAACAAAGTAACTGTGTAACATCATCAGAATTCTTTTAACTATGTTCGATGCATATCATTCGTTAAAAGTTGATCGTAAAAATTGAAAATGAAATTTTTATCGCTTTATCTCCTATGGAGTTGAATAACAAAATTTATTCTCATTATCATAAGCAGTGGTACGTATATTTCTAGAAACTGAATAATGCAATAAAAGAGCAGAGTGGTTCACACTATACGTATTGTCTACATGTACATATTTACTATCGTTTTATTATCAATTTTTAATTAATTTTAATACCTATCTATTTGGTAAAACAATTTCAACGCTTATCGTTTTAATAACATAAAAGACAGTGAGAATAGAATAGGATATAAAAGTTGATAAGCAAATTTGACAATTATTTAAAATACTGTTTAATCATTGTACAAGCATTAATAGCATTGTTAATTTTTATGCCCAATTTTTATAGCACTTCTTTAATGTAAGACTTTTAATTCAATTATGCTATTTAAATGCGATATTTTATTTGAACCTCAAGCATTTCAATAGCAACTTTCTTTGTATTCTGATGCTTTTTTGTACAAATGTTCTGCAATATTTTAAAAATACATATCATTATTAAATAGGCTGCAAAATTATATTACAATTACAGAGAGATATCCGTTTTTCAATTTATAAATCAGTTTTTCTCGATAAATCATTTTTTACATTTTATTTTTCATTTAATGTCAAATGCAATTTATTGTGACAGAAAAATAAATACAAAAGTGTTTCGATTTTATTGAAAAACGGTACATGTGCTTGATTTATTTGTTCGCATAGTGTGAATCAGCCTTGATGCGTATACATGCACGTGCATGCGTATCTTACTTACACCTTTTTCTTATTATTTTTTTCTTATACTTCTGTGTGCATGCACGTGCACGCATGTGTAATGCGTGATGTTGAGCATCGTATATAATGTTCGTTTTAAAACAAATTAATACTCAGGAAAATTATGCTTTTTACTGCATATGTGTAATATTTCTTTCACGGTCCATCTTCCTCAAGATTTATAAAAAGATTGGACATAGTTATTTAGATTCTACACACGAAAATTCTCGCGTAAATGAACGATGAAAACTTCTATCGACTGATTTTAGCTCTCTTATATAAGAATAAATGTTTTTAAGCCTATACAATTGTATCCTATGCAGTGAGAAGAAAATTCTATGTTGTTAGAAATTATTTATAATAACAACATATAATTTATATGTATTTCCGAACATAATGAGTAAAGTACTTGATCAATTTAATTGGTGATTAACAATTTTTAAGATGTATAAACAAAACATGACATGACAATGATATTTCCTAAAGCATGCAATTTTCAATAATTTCAGTTTTTACTTATTAATAGAATTTAAGGATTGGGCTCACGTTTAATATTTGAATTAATATAGAACTGGTGTATGATTATCAGAATCAAACAGATGCCTTTATTCACATTTCTACATGGTACATAGAAATTTTTTTCCTGTTATTCCAAACGCTATGAAGTAATAATTTCTACAATGAATAATTATTGATAACATGTTAAATGATGATCGCAAAACTATTGTTATAACTAATTTCATAACTAGTTCATACACAGATTCTATGATTTTTTTTCAATACCGTTATTGTATATTTTTGTTACATCGTTAAGATACATTTGTCTATTACTTAGTTAATTAATTATAACTATTATTTGTCAACTACATTATTTTTTTACAAATATTTGTACAACTACATGTAGATATTTATTTATTAAAGAATATACATTATTTAAATAGTTTCTGCTTGTATGATTCAAAGGGCACAGATACATAAAAAATAATTTGTTGAAAAATATATGATTACTATAATTATTTTTTTTGTAACCAATTTGTTGCATATAAGTTGATATGCTATTTGAACATGACCTAAGTTCATCAGAAAAGAGGTTCTAATTTCTTTACTATTATTAAACACTGTATCAGATTATAAAAACGCTTTCATAGTTCTGATTATATTAATATGCTAAGAAATTAATTACATATTTGTTTGCATAAATTATTATAACTATACTGCTAACTGATAATTATATTTAATAAACAAAACAAATAATTTTGGCCATTAAATAGTAGTTATGAACACTGCCTCTAGTTTGATAACAGACAGATTATATGATATGTGAAAGGTGAATATTATGTTAACATGAACCAAAAATAGAAAAATACTAAACAGTAAGCTGGTCAGTAAGATAACTTCTTTTCATTAGTACATTTACTCCATCGAGTCATACAATTATTTCTCTTGCTGGTCATCATTTTGTTTCTTGTACAAAGTTCATAATTTTTAGTTAATTGTGTACATGTTGAAAAAGTAAAAATGTAATCTCTAATATTTCATTTATAATATCCACAATACACGTTGTTGTTTTCTTACATAAATATTTGGCATGTTCAGTTTTATACAAAACAGATTTGAATGAATTTCAGAATATGAAGAAAGTCGTAGTATACGTACGTTAAACGATTAGAAAAAGTATTATTTTTTTATTACACCTCTTATAATATCCAAAAGTTTTATGTTATGATAATTCTATGATAGGACAATGACCCTCCTCCCTGTGTTAAGTTTCATTTAGTTTAATGCATTGTAATTGTATATGATTTGAATCGAAACATCTTTCACTTCCGAATCTCATATTTTTGTAAGTTTAAAAATCTTGTATTTAATTTCTGTCTTAAACTTATATTACTTCATATGAACACACGTTATAACTGCTACAATTTAAATTAATTGTGACTAAAACCTCCAAATGCGAAGTTGATGTTAAAGGATAAAGTTACAGATCTGACACTGTTAAAAGTTATTAGTAATTCATGGAAATAAACAATGATACACATCGAACTATTACATATATACTATTTTATGAATTACTTTTAATAATTTCTAATTATTTCAATAATGAGGTAAAGGAAATAAGAAAATGATAAGGTGTAAGATGATTATGTAAAACGTAATATTTTATAACAATCGTTTAAGATAAGATAACTTTTAGTAAAACTGTATTAAATGTTTTCTGTGAAAAAAAATGAAGTGATTAATTTTTTATATAAAATTCGCAAGTGATTATTGGTTGTCCAATTGAATTCATGTGGAAATAAATATATTAACGCAGACACAATGTAAATTTATATAACTATAAAAAATGATTGTAAAGTCAGTATCTCAGAGGTGATGAGCATCATTGCAAAAAGTAAAATTACATTTTAAGAAAACCGAAACATACTGTATATAAAATGAAGATAAACAGATTCTGTGAAAATTGAAATCACTTTCTATGATAATCGATGCATTTTGTGTGTTCATTAAAGTCGACTATATTCCATTCTTGAGGAAAATGTGTTCATTGTATAATAAATCTCTTTCTATATACATACAATTGTTCGGCGAGGAAAGGTACAACAAACTTGACTTAAAATGAACTTGAGAAAACATTCGAGACTCTTGTAGTTCAAACGTACAAAAATTTGAATGACTCCATTGTTCGTCTAGTGATCTAAAATATTGTAATATATTTATCTGAGTAGATTTAGAATAAATCTTTCTTGCGCTTACTTCTGTAAGTGTTATAAATTGATACAAGTTATATTAGAATATTTGTCAGTAGGCTATTATTTGATTGTAATAAATCAATACTTTACATAAGCTATTTGTCACTAATTATGTTTGCAACCAATTAAATTGATTAATTTTACAATTGTTTATATTTTTATAATTTCAAGAATTTAAGAATATGGAAACATAGGTTAATTTTACATCTCTTGGGTCAATATATGTACATATGATACTATTAACATCTTTTTACGTATTTTTATCCCCTAATATATACTTTTTAACATCTAATATAACTAACATCTAATGAATGTTTATATAAAAACTTCCTAAGTTTAAGAATAATACAACACGTGGTTGAGATGAAATATAAAGGCATGCGTATACGTAATGCAACTCAAAAGTCCTATATAAATGGTACAGCTATATGTACGTTATATATAAATATGACATAATCATAAGTGGATAATTTAGTATAACTGAACTTTACGTTAAATTATTTATGATATTTTTCTAGAAGCATATGGTTTTAATGCACGAGCAGTGTACACAATGTTTTTATATAGCCTAAATAAATTTGCCAATTGAATTAAACATTTATAGTAATGCGAATACCAAAATTACCAAATGAAATATGCGCATGCGCCTATATACCTAACCTAATATAATTTAATATACACTCTTTTAGTTGAAATATATTTGGAATCCAAGAACAATACGTCCATATTAAATGATCGATAAATTACTTAATTTCGCATAGGTATTCAATATTTCTCATATTATAGAAGATAAAAATATTTAACTTGGGATAAGAAGAAAAATATTTATTTCTGAATAATTATATAGCTCTTATTAAAAAAGTATTTTCATGTGTATTTTATGAATAGAAACAAAAGATAAAGTTGTAAGGTCAACATTTAACCAGTAACAGATAAATGAAATTAAAATGTCAATGAAAGAAGAAAAATGAAAAAGTAAAACCGAAAAACTATAACCGAACGCAACAAAGAGCTATTGATGCGCAATCGACTAATTTAATCAGACGCCATCTCGTGCTACATAAAGGTATTATTTAAAATCAGTAGTTTTTCAGTTCAGTTTCGGTATTCGCTTAAAACGCAATCAGGTTGACCAAGAATTGTGACGGATTACGATCCATCACGATAGTCAGAAATAGGCAAGAAGAGCAGAGGACACGTAAAAGATGGCGGAAGCCGTTGTAGACGGGGCAATGTCCCGATTTTTTTGTCACAAATGCAGTATGGAAATTGAACGTTTATTACCTGTAAGTATATTTGTTCAGTTTCTACATTAATCGTCGTAAATTTGAGTTCAGTTCAGCCCTTAGAATTTTTAATTTTTTTGTTTCGATCTGTCATTTCGATATCGCATGTAACAATTCTTTTCCTTCTGTCTTTCTTCCCAAGTAGAAAGTTAATCGAACAAATATAGTTTTCAAATTGTTTTATACATTCTTACTTTCACCGTTATATGATCATTATATTATAATTAACTGATGTATAAATATGATAAGAGGTAGTTCTGTTTTGATGCGGAATTCATTTACATCATAAAACGTATATTTTTAATAATTTTATTTTTGCTTCTTTTAATATTTTAATTCTTACTTTTTAATTCGTTTTCTCTAAACTTACCTAATCGCGTAATAAAGTAACATATTTTTTAATCATTGAGTATTAAATATGTAATGCAACAAAATGAATTTTAACCAAATATCATACTGTATTATATTACTTGATATTATGTAGCTCATTAACAGATGTATAAGATAGACAGAGAAATGATTAAAGCAGTTTTTCTGTGTATTATTTCTGCAATATCACTTACAATAATCTGTTATTCTAGCAGCACATAATCATTAAATATTTGTGTATCTATAAGTAATGTTTCTTTTTTCCTTTTAGGATTACACATGTCCAAGATGTGCTAGTGGATTCATAGAAAAATTGGAAAGCGATAACAGTGATAATGGATCTGGGATGCACATTACCAGCGATATAGATGATGTAAAATGACATCCTTATCAACAATAATGATGTGCTAATGCAATTACTAGTGTTATAGAGAGCATAAGCAATATTTTTAAATCTAATGATTTTACTTTATAATTTGATTTTGTTCCAGTATATATTTTAATATCATTGTAATCGGATATCTGTTATTCAGATTTGGGACCGTTATGGAGATGTTTCTCTAAGAGGAGACTATGGGATGGAGTTCTCTAATCAATATGAAACCCCAGTCAGTTCTAATAGAAATAGCGGTTCTGCTGGTAGAAGACACATTCATTGTTCGCGTAATGCTCAAGATACACGCCGTTCCAGTAGGTATGTTGTTTGTATAGCAATCATGTAATGATTGAAGACCTTCAATTCTTTGTCCTTTAAAAAATATGTATAAAATTCATAAATACATAACTAGTTGATTATTTTTGTTTTAAACAGCAGTCGTGGAAGACCAGAAATGGTGCCTATGTCTGTAGAAAATTTCATACAAGATTTCATACTTAATCTCTCAGAAGGAGTAGCTCAAGCTGCACAACTACCTGTGTATGTATAGTATTAACTTTTATGCATTTACTATTCCATATGCAAGTGTACACAGAAGTATGTATGACGTATGTGATTTTACAAACTGCTTTACTTATTTTATTTTAAACTAGTTTGCAGTCATGTGCAGATAAGATGCTTGTTATACCTGAATTACTATCCACTGCTTCACCATTTTCTTACTGTTCAACACCTAAAATTTGACGTATCTTGATGTTCTTGACGTTAATAGCATGTGTATATTACGGGAGTGAGCGAGAAAAGAATAATAGGCCGAGCAACTATAGTCGAACTCGCGTACAAACATTCGATTTAAAAAGTACAAATTCTTATAATTTTCATCTTACCTTTATAAAAATGTTATATAGAAAACATGAGAAAATATGAGAAAAACGGATAGTTTTAATAAAAGTATTTCGCATTTATTTTATATGTTTGGACTTATTTTTATTGGGAGGATTTCACCAACCTGTTTATAACATTTTTATAAAGATAAAATGAAAATTATAGAAATCTATGTTTTTAAAATTGAGTGCTTGTGTACACGGCATCCGAAGAGTATGCGAAGTTTGGTACGCAGCTGCTCTGCTTACTATACTTCTTTCACTTACTCTCGCTATATCTGTTTCTTTTCTCCTTGTCGAGAGCCTCGAGTTTCGAACTACGGCGTATTTCTGGAATAAAATCACTACCTGCTACACATTAATTCAAATGTAGATCCCTGAATTCATTGTATTTTATGTGTGCGCTCTGTACTAGGAAATTCATCCATTTTTGTACCATGAGTTTAATATCATACTTCAGTGTTCAAAAGGATAATGCAAACAAGGAAATTAAAAAAATTTTGCCTTAGTATTGTTTCATACAGAAACTCGAACTCTTATAATATTACACTATTTGGCGACTGAGCTCGACTCTCAGTCTTCGTTTTGCTCTATCTCTTTCTACGTTCGACTGAGAGTGACAAAACAGAAAAAAAAAAGAATATTTCGTATAAATTGTTCCTCTTTGGTCTGGAGTAACGAATACTTAAGGCAAGAGTGTAATTTTGTTTTGAAATGATTTCTCGATTATATCGTATTGCATTTTGATAAACAATAATTCTGATTATAGTTTTGATGTATAATTTTTTTTTATTCATTGACCATCCTTCAATTAAGTTTCATGATATTCATTTACCTCTTAAGATAATGTTATTTCGTGGGTTCATCTTATATGATTGAGCATAAAATGTAACGAAGTTATTGAAGATATTGAAGTGTTACAAAGAAATCCGTATTATGGTTTATTAGATTCGTAACAATAGCGTTTATCGAATCATCATTGCTAGAGATGCTGGAACACCATTTTTTAGATTGTTTTTAAATGTCTTAGTTTCTGTTTAGAATTTGTTTAAATCACTTCTATGTCATATATTCATATACAGAACTATTTCTAAATGTCATAAAATTATTCAGTTATTACAATAACTTGTTTTTCAAAATTGAACTCACAAAGGAAACGTGTACAAATTACGTTTGCAGTATTTGTTGGTTTTTAAGTTAGTTTTATTCTTAAAAAAAAAAAGAAAAAGGCAAAGAGTGAAACACTAATTACAAGTTTCCTTTATTAATTGTTGCATTAAACAATCTTCAAGCTATATAATACATTCATTTTGGGGTGCTCAATACAGTATTGTCTCATTTTGAGTAGTCTCTTTCTATCCCCACTACTTTTTCAATATTACTGCATTCTGTACTGCGTAGTAAGACTTTTCTTATTCCTACCTTTCGTCTTCGTCTTCGTTGTGCCCCTGCCCCCCCCCCCCCCCCCCCCACACACACACACTCATTCGCAATTTGTCACATTTGACGCAACAAACAATAGAAGACGTTATTCGTTATATGTTGCTCTTGCGCCCGCCTGTGTCGCCACACACACACACACACACACACACACACACACAAAACACACTTCCTAATACTGTATATTCCTTAAGTTGTATTAGAGACATATGTAAATAATGCAAGTAAAAAAAGTTATATTCTTATGTAATATTTTTTTACGTATGTTATTTATATAAAGCATTATCCTGAGTGAATTTAAAAGCAAGTTTAGGTTTTAATCCAATTGCATGTAAAATCCTTTGTTTGGCATACAAAACAGGATTTCGTAGTATTTATTTGAGAAAAAAAACACATGCTCTTAACCCTTTGACTGCTACGGGCGCATATATGCGTCCAGCACAAGCCGTCGATATAGACTATGGGCGCACATGTGCGCTCGGCGACGACTTTGATCATTTACTGCTGTCTTACTGAATTTCTCAAGAAATTATTTTATCATATCCGTGTAACACTCAGAAACAACATACCTTGTTGCTTATCAAGAAGAAAAATCTCGTTTATTTCGTCAGTTTTCGCTATATCTTAAATTCGTTTCATCTGTTCATCTGCCATTTGACAAAAGTTATGTATGGTTTGGAGTTCGTTTTGTACATTTCATTTTATATATTTTATAATACATTATAATTATCAAGTTATGGCGTTTTAAAACTTTACCCTTGACGAGTAAATAATATATATTGAAGATAAAAAATATTTAAAAAATTGAAAAATATTAATTTTGGAGTGGATAAAGTAACAGTAATTTGATTCTGTACAATATTACAATTGAATACACCGCCGAACAGATTCAGATTGCGTGAAAAAGTATTCAGTCCCCAGCGACAGTTAGTGCCGGCTGCACGCCGTCGACGCGAAGCGTTTCGGCTCAGAGTCTTCCGCGGTCAAAGGGTTAACAAGAGTTTAAATCAAAATTATTAAATTCTAATACATATTCAACGTTAATTTTTTGCGCTTGTTTAAAATTTCTCTATTCCTTTATGTAGATAAGCAACATTTGATATACATATTTCTTAAGTATTTATTTTTACTATTGTTGTAATTAACAAAAATAGTTTGTGCAGTATACACAAAGTGTTCTACTTTTATTTAAGAACAAATATTTTGAAAGATATGAAAAACATGAAAAGTATAAAAAAATGTTTGAAACAAAAGTTACGTAGTATCCAAGGGAGGTTAGAGATCGTATTTTCATTTATCTGATCTTGCGATAACTTTGAACAAGCCTATAAAGATCACTTCGGAATTTCGAAATTAGAACCTGACATCGAATGGTTTCTAAAACGCTATTTAAATGTATTTTTTGCATTAACCTTTGTAAGTTTTCTCGAGGACTATCGCAAGATCAAACAACTGGCAGTATGACTGATGATATACAACTTTTATCCAAAACATTTTTTCTTATCTTTCATATCCTTTCAGATATCTTTCCTGGTATGTCAATACGAGACATATTGTATAATTATGTATATGACTTATATCATTTTCTTTTATTTCAATGTGCTACGAATTTGAAATAGCATGTAAATAGATAAAAATGTTAAATTGTATGTATATACTTACTTATTTATTACTAACAGTAGGAGGTGTTACACAAATGTTCACATATACAGTGTGCTAAAGAATGGAAGTAACTATAAACGGTGGTAGTAATATTTTTAATGTTTGTTATATAACAAGAAAAAGAATGTGAATAAATTCAATCAAATTTTGCAGGGGTTATCATAATAGTTTATTCTTTTTCTGAAAGTAGAAATTTTATCAATTGAAATATAGTGTTAAATAATAATCCTGATTTGTTTTCTATCGAACATTGACAAAACAATTAACTTCATAGATTTAAAATAATACATCACAAATGTAGGAGGAGCAATAAGAACTTTTAGATTTTCAATAGGTCGAAATTAGTGCTCAGAATGTTTTAAATTAATATATGAAGCTTTTGGATTAAAGCCCTATCTTGATGAAGGAGTATTACAACATTTCATCAGCATTAGAACTAGTTAATGCAAAATATTAAATGTAGTTTATGATCCCTAGTGATGTTGATGAAATGTCAAAACACTTCCATATTAAAAATTGTTTTTAACACGAAACTGTTAAATACTGACACAGAAATGTTGTGGGTAATAAATGAAACATTATTTTTGTTCAGTTTACATTATGTAAATAGGTGCGTGCGCGTGTGTGTATATGTATGTAGGTATATTTGTAAGTATTGAATAATATTGTAATAAGAGTTACTGAAAAGCTTATTCACCCAGGATAAAAGTCATTATTATTTTACTCGATATTTAGTATTACTAAAATAAAGCACAATAATGTAGATTCAATATTAGACTGTTCTTGGGAAATCCTGGAGATTATGTTTGGGGTCAGGATGGCTTCGACGCGATTGTAACGCAATTATTGAACCAAATGGATGGAACTGGGCCACCTCCTTTGCCACGTAAACAAATTGATGAAATACCAACTATTACTGTGAGTCAGTATCATGTTGGTAAGTATAATATACATATTGTAATTCATAAACATAAAAGTTTAAACTATATGTTAATAATAAATCATCTTTTGTTATGCAGATACTAAACTTCAATGTTCAGTTTGTTGGGAGGATTTCAAATTTTCTGAGCCAGTAAAGCAACTTCCCTGTTTGCATTTATATCATTCACCATGCATTGTACCATGGTTAGAATTGGTAAGTTAAAGAAAAATTTACAGTTTTCAAGTCAAAAATTTGAATTTAATTTGAAAGCGATATAAATATATTTTCAAGATCTTTTTCCCTCATTCTTTCCTTTCCTTTCTTGCAGCATGGTACTTGTCCTATTTGTAGACAACATTTAGGAGATCAAGGTTCAGCAGAAGTACATCGGGACACCGTAGAACGTAGTTTAGTCGCCTTCTTTAGGTATGCTAAATTCTTTGCATATCTAAGATTTATATTTTCATTAATCAATAATTTCAATATTATTAAATATGTTATATACGTGATACACTGAAATCCCAGTGTATGAAGATTTAAATATCCTTTTCGTTAAAGACAGAAACCGTTTGTTAATTTTCAGGGCAGCCAATGAATCAAACAATATTAGATCATCATCTTCATCAAGTGGTAATAACTCCAGTAGTAATTCATCGAGTGAGATTTGAAATTGATTATTCTTTCTTGGTATTTTCTCTACCCCAGCAGGACATACAAATAAACACTCACAATACGCGTCTATTTTTCACTTTTTCTAAATTTATTTTCCAGTACTGTTCACTCGAGCAGTGTTCATATACACTTCGTAAATATTGTATCTCGACATTAATATAAATTTCATGCTTTATACTTTAACCAACAGTGTAATGTAAATCGTACAAAAATAATGCAGTATCAAATTACAACTTGCATGTGTTGCTTCGCATGAATTATAATGAGAGATACAAACATTAAAAATCAAAGGCATACGTATTTGAAGTTGATTCTTGTTGTTATATATGTACATATATGTATTTGTATAATTTATATAGTGTATAACATCATATATATAAATATACAAATATATATATTACCTCATAGTTTGCAAAAAATACACAGTTTATTAAGTTCCCTAAATAAAAATGTCTTGAATTTGAAAAAAAGAAAATGTATGTTTCTTCATAAGGTTTTGAATTTTAATGTTTAATAAATTTAACGTACTACATACAATAGTGTTTACGGAAAAAAGAAAAAAAGCTGTAATATAATTTAAACTTAGAATGTGTACTATACATAGAAATAATGAAATGAATGTTAATGGTTTTAATTTTTTGTGCAGTTCAATATAAAGAGTTATGCAAATGATTATAATATCAACTTTTCCTTTTAATATACTTCTTTTTATTTAAGTGGCTTAAAGTTTTGATGTCTCTTGATTGCAACACCCAATATGCTTTTCTGTGCTTAAGAATTGTTTAAAATTGAGTCATTAACATTCTTCTTTGTATTATTTCCTTGGAGTAAAAGATTTACAGCAGTACTGTTTTATAAATAATTACGGATATACATCTTTCATCCTTAATAGATATTCTATTTGGTTAACGCGAATGCATGAAGCATATAAGAATGGATGAAACAACGTAAATGGAAGTTAATGAAAAATAGAAAAGTAACGAATCATTACATTTGTATACTTGTTTGAAATTGTACCTTACTTTTGTTGCAATACGATCAATAGTGTTTTGTGTAATATATACCACTTTTTTTTCGATCATACAATATGAAGTATGTATTAGTCGTGTGGTGTACGACTTAAATATTTTTGAATTGCCACAGGTTTGGTACAGATACAAATTTCATAATTTGTTATTTAAAACTGTCAATTCATTAAAATACTTTAGATGTATGGATATAGTAGATAATATGGATAGCATTTGAATATGTTTTACATATTATGTTCAACTTCATAGATTTCAATATACATATGCAACTCAGGTAGCAGTTATCCGAGATATTATAATACAAACACATTTCCAATTTGCCATATTACACAGAATATAATAAACTGTAATGTTATTGTTCTCACAGATCAATGAAATTTAATTTCTCTCCGTAATACATTTAACAGGGTGTAAAATGCACTTCAACTTTTTTTTTCCATGTTGTTTTATATAATATAATGGGTGAAAAAGAAAGAATGTAATTAAAAAGCGTATGTTTAATTTATATAATTAAATACTTTTTAATTGCAGGAAATTTGTAAAGTTTCATAATAAATAAATGGTTTCTGTTTAAAAAATCTAAATAATATTTAGCAAATAGCATCAAATATATAGTAGTGATATATACTGGCCACAGTAACACTACATAGTAAAATCTTTAGAAAATATTATGCATGTAATTATATATAGCTGCATAAAAATGATATAAACATTTTAAAAAAGCGCATACTATGTGCAAAAAATATATGAATGTATAAAGAATCGTAATTATAAAATTAAGTTCTTAGTATAAATAATTTCACGTATACGGGATAACAGTGCTGAGAAATAAAATGTTGGAAATTAGTTTAGCATCAATTTGCTTGGGTTATTATCATTGCTTAACTGAAAAATATTTATAATTATTAATTCATACAGAATTAATGAGCATGCGATTTATATATGCGCATGCGTTGTACGATATTCACAGTTCACAATCATGTGAAAGTTATGATTATGTTTTACCTACTGTGGTGTTACCTCTATAAATAGTTTTACCCAAAGTTCTGTATAGTGATAAAAAAGTGATATTTATGATAGCAGCAAGAGAAAGAAGGTTAATATCTTTAAAATTGTTAAATTAGATTATAACTGCATAAGGTGACAGACAATGAGGAAACGAGCAAAGAACGTTCAAATTTAGCTGAACAAAATGCATAACAGATTATGAATTACTTTCTATAGAAGAATAAAAAAAAAATTCATAGTGTTTAAATATTTTTACTATAAAACAAGGTTTTGAATAAAGTATTAATAATATTATATTATATTGATAAAAATTTCATTTCGTTAGCAATGTATAATCAATTTGAGTTTTAAAGTTAAGCAAAATCATGTGCAACACAAGACATAACCAACAAAAGTTTTTCAATCTATGCCTGTCAAATCTGAGAAAATAAAGAATACTTTTTTGTTATACAATTTAAGTATTCTTACACCTATGTTGCAAGTATTTATAAAGAATGGCTGAAAAAGAGGCAAAGATTGAGTATGTGACAGAGCCTTGCCCTATTAAGCCTCGTAAAATAGGTCCGCAGAACATAGTAGTGCGCTTAAAGCGTCGGGAAACATTTGGATGTCCTTATCCAGGAACACATGTGCACAGCGCTAGACAATTCTATCAAAATGTATTTCCAAATTTCACAGTTATGAATGTAGAGAAACCTCCATGTTTTCTTAGAAAATTTAGTCCAGATGGTCGTTACTTGATAGCCTTTAGTGCTGATCAAACTTCTCTGGAAGTTTATGAATATCGTGGTGCATCTGCAGCTGCTGATTTATTAGCAACTTGCGAAGGCGAATATATTGGGCATAAGAATGATGAGTGTAGTTTTCAAATTAGGAGGAACATTTTTAGTCGATTGTTTAAGGTATATTATATTATCTTTAATTTTTGAGTATAATAATCAAGAAAAGTGAAAAAAGGCAAAATATTCAATATTTATAGGCTAAATGGATTGTGAATGTAGTTCAGAGTAATGAACAATTAAACAGAGAATGTAGTCTGTTTACAGATGATGGCAGGTATGTAATTGTTGGTTCAGCTGCCCATATTCCAGATGAATTGAGACCACACTTTTATCAGGTAAAAGTTTTATTGTGCAGCAACTAAACCTTAAACTATTTGCTGATACTAAATTTTATTCGTAAGATTTACTCTAACAATGAAGCGCTGACTCCAAATCCTAGATCACCACTTGAAGATTATAGTTTACATCTTGTTGATTTACGTGGAGGAAAATTATGTGATACTAGACACTTTAAAGTAGATAAAATATATCTATCTCACAATCAAGGTAAATATTTTTATTTAAATGCTGCTCATAAACAGGTTGTACGGGTCGTTTAATAAACATTTTAATTTATCAAGGCCTCTATCTTTACAAAGATATATTGGCAGTACTGTCAGTGCAGCATCAAACTATTCATATATTTCAAATTCTTGATGGAATGTTCATCAATGTTAGAACAATAGGAAGGTACCACTTGTGTAAACAGATACCCTTTGTTTCAAATTTAGTCTAATAACTGCTACTGTACATGTCAATGACTAATTTTTGTACTTAATTTACAACAGGTTTTGTTTAGAGGATGATGCTTATTTGGTTACAAGTGCCTGTCCAGGAGTAAATAGTCGTCCATTTAGAGATGTTACAATAAATAGTCTTAAGCACAAATTATTGGTTTATCTGTATAAAAGAGCAGCATATATTAGTGATACAACAAAGGATCCATATGAATTAAGGCGCTTTTACCAGTACTTTGACCAAGTATTGTATAAAACTTAAGGAGTTTGCGATAATTACAAACGTATCAGTATTTTAAATACGTAATTTAAAAAAATCAATGTTTCAGTTAAATGCATTACGAATGTGGAAAATGCAGTTATTGGACACAAATCATATCCTTGTAAGATTTGCAAGTGAAGAAGTGGCAACACTTCAAGCGAATGAACCTAACGTGCAACCTGCTCTTTTGGTAGTTTATGATATGGTTACCGCTAAAATATTAGCTGCATACGATAACGCATCGACACAGTTATTAACACAGTTTGAAAACTTCAGCGACTTCTTCAGGAATGCCAGAATGAGCAGTGATTGTCAGTATATGTGTTCGCCATCTAACAATATATATGCAAGGTATATTCTTTAGTGGAATTGTAATACAATATACAGGATATCCTAAATTTGAAAGTTTACTTTCGAAATCTCGACATTAAGACTTTGAACTTCGATGTTACAATATAAATGTATATATGTACATCAGAAAAATAAGCGTTTTTCCTCATGCACCGACTGTTTCTACTTATCATAAACCTTAGGATATCTTGTGTAGTTAACAAGCCAGTCGACTAATTATAGTATCAATTTATAATTTTATAATAGATTGTTACAACAGAGGTTCAAACAAACAATAGTGAGTGCTAGATATGGTGGTGTTACAGAAGCTACAAAAAGGTTACTTGCTCAATTGCCAATATGTGCTCAATCCTACTCTAGTTCTCCATACCTAGACTTATCTCTGTTTTCTTATGATGATAAGTGGGTATCTATGATGGAACGTCCAAAAGCTTGTGATGAGCATCCTATACGGTATTATTTCCGTTTTATTTTTTTTAAATTGATAGGAATTGTTTACTAGAAATGTGATTTGTGTAATGTACAGAGTTAGAACGATGATAAGTGGAAGCGGAGTGCAGGTTCGATTAGTTACGGATTTTGTAGATCCAGTTTCTCTAAAATAATTATAAATATAGGGCATATAAATTTTTAATGTTAGTCAATAACATAATATTGACGAATTGGATCGTATAACACTGTGTAATGAAAAAAAGTTGGGCGGTACGAGTAATTGTAATTTTCTTGCGCCTGTGTTGCTCCGTTAAATCATCTTTTCAGCTCTATACAGTACCATACTGCTTTTATATAAATATTACAAGCCTTTTTTAGTAACAGTTGACAGTTGATAGTTGATAGTTGAGTTTAATCACTTAATAAAGTTGTACTATTTTTATAGGTTTTACGCCCGCGATTCTGGTCTTTTAAAATTTCGAATGTACGCAGGAATGTTAGGTCGTACAACACCTACGGCAGCAAGACGTCTGGTTGCATTTACTTTTCATCCGACAGATCCATTTGCCATTTCTGTTCAACGGACAAATGCTGAATATATCGTCAGTTTTCATGTTAGGCATGTTTGAAGTATCTTTCAAATATTTGAACATGTTTTACATAGAAGTTTTCCAATAAATACGATCTCATTGTACAGTTTTAATAATAATAATAATAATAACAACAACAACAACAACAGCCAATAATAATAATAATAATGATAATTAATAATTCTTTTGAATTGAAATGTTTTCGAAACATTTAATGAATTTTTATATTATGAAGAAAGTACAATTAATTAGATTTGTATTTTGTTACAGTTGCCTATAACTTTAATTTAAGAATGTTAAACATTAAAAAAAGATTGATTTTAATCACGTTAAATAAATTAATAAAATAATAACTTTTTAATCAATTTGTACAGTTATTATAAAAGAAGTAAAATCTGATAATTGATGAATGCAAGGTTCGTGATATCTTGTGTTTTATATGTTTCATTTGTTTTTAGATCATTTGCAAAAAAACTACTGTGTAACAAAAAATAATACATGTTGTGATATACAACCGTATATATGTACGATTATTTTAGGTTTTAGATAAATTGTATGAAATTACTTCTTTCCATCTATTGCATTGTATAAAACTGATTTATTGCCTTATAAGGATCTGTGTTCCACAGCATTTCCATAGCACATCTTCTATTATGCTTTTATATTTCAATTATTTTAAGACATAAATTTTATTGACCCAATGACCATTGTTATTTGCATTATATTCTTTGAGTATTTTACACATGTATATTTAATTGTATACTTGTGTATAGGAAATTATAAAAATCTGTTTTGTAACATACTCATTTGTTATCAAATACCTCAAATAGTAATGATTTCTATATTATTGTACAATTTTTAATAATCTTTTTTACTTATTAAATTTTGTATGTTTTAAACATGCTAATAACAATGTAAGTATATAAATATGAAGAGTACAAATTTATAATTTTATGTTGTTTGGGCCATATTTCTGCACTTTTATGTTGCAAAACATGTTTATAATGTAATATAATGTAATACAATGTAATATAATGTAACATAATGTAACATGAAATGTTGGATATGATTAGAGGTGCTCAAAATATTTTTTTGTAAAAACATACTTTTTCCAAGTTATACTGTATACCTATCATGATTATTTGATTGCTTTTTATTTTTTATAATCAAGATTAATTAATCAATTAATCAATTCTAGATGTTATCAAGAAATAAAAATGAAATAGCTTGAAATTTCAAATCTTTTAGAACTAGGAATGTATAATTTGTTGTAAATTAGTAAAGTTTAACAATAAGCTTCGTAATTTTGTATGTTATGAACCGTATATTTTTATATGAAATTTCTTGAGATGTGCAGATAATGAAAAAGAAAGTTTTCAAGTGCGTGAACTAAGTTATATAATGATATACGGTAAGACTATTACTTCGAGGGATCCTTTTAATAATTATAACGTTTCCTAAGATCTAACCAAAGATTCGAGGTATTTGATTTAGTAAAAGCTTCATGTATTTTCGCTTTCTTAAGTAGCGGATACTATTTCAATATTTTATACTTTAATAAAACTTATCATTAAAATCTTGAATCAACCTTCAGTTAAAATAGGTAATGCATGTTAGTGTAGTTGAGATTAACAGTTTGATTACTAATATTTGTAAAATTCATTAAAAATTACTCCTCTAACAATTATATTTTTGTGAGCAAAGCAAAACGAAGGAATGAAAAAGAAAATTAAAAACAATCTTAGTAAACTTTCATATTACATTCATTACGATTCAGATTGTAATGGTCATGTATGTTGAACATACTATGTTCCCCACCACTCTCCTAAATCTGTTGTAGGAAAATGTTTTTGTACATATATCATAAGTTTTTTTGTAATATTAGAATCACAGATATGAATGAAATAATTACAATATGAAATAAATGTGTTTAAAAAAATGGGATAATTTCAGAAAATTTGTTGACAAATTTTAATGCTTGAGGATAAGAAAAATGAATTATGTACGTGAGGTAAAGCAACTTCATGGGGAATATACAGCGCCACCTATTCTATATACTATATTGGCTTTAGAAAGAACATTGTAACGCGTAAAGCATACGAAGCCGTGTTAGGTTTTGTATAAAATTGACTGCGTGATATTCGAGGCGTGTTTTATAGGTGCATTCTAATGTACTGGATTTTAGTGCACATGATTCATTACATAATGAAACAGAAGGTGTAATAAAGGGAACATTAGTTTCTAGTAGTTCAAACTCTGCATACGAGGAGTGCTAGTTTGTTGCTTTGAGGAGACAGATCACTTAAAATTGTAAGTAGTTAGTGTTTATAGTTGGTTTTAATTATAATGTATAGTTAATATATACTTATTACATACACACGCGCACGCATACACACATACATAGGATGTATGCTTATTAATTAGAAAGTATACGTAAAAGGTATCTGCATGCATACATTATATCATATTGTATTTATTATCGATGTATGCTATAATATCCGTTCGTGCATTACATGTGTATTTACATAACAATATTCACGATTAACAATGCAATGCAATAATGTATAAATACATATTGTTATGGATTCTATATTACAACTACTCAAATATATTACAAATATATATATACATGATTGTATAACAGATATTTGTCATAGTTTTAAGGAAAGAATGTGATATTTTAATAATTAGATTTTATTTTGTTGCAGTATCAGAGAATGAAGAGTATGTATATTTTAGAACAAAATCATTGTTAAATGTAATTGTTCTTAATCGTGATGTGTCTTGGAATGCTTCAAATGTTGATTTAATATTGATAATATTGAGTTTAATGATTAGAGATTTGCATCTATATGGAGTTGTGAATGAAAGAAAATTGTCCATATATATTTACATATTAATCTTTATGTTTAAAACATATTGGATAAAGTTATGTTTGATGATTGTATGACAATTGCAAAAATGAATAATGATAAAAGCAAAGAGGATTATGATATCTCTAATAGTGAATTGAATAAAAAATGCTTCATCGCATGGAGTCCTATAGAAAGTAATAAATTTTCATCCAAACATAGATACGTGTCGTGCAGTAGATCAGTTCCACACAGAAGCAAACGTTTAGCTCGATACAGAATGAGTCGATCTTTAAATTTCGATACAAGTTCCAATTCGGAGAATAGTTCCTTCGAAGAAAATAAATATTTATCAAGGTCTGCTAAAATAATGAGAGCTTTAAATTTTAATAGTAGTCCTTCTTACTATGGGAAAACAAAGATAAAAAGGTCATTAAACTTCAATCTAACTCCAAGTCCAAAAAGGTTTATGGCTTTAAGGAAGAGCACACAAAAGTCTTCGAGTAAAAAATTTAATTCTCCATTAAATTGTTCCAACAAAGTTTTGAACTTTGACGATAACGGCAGTGATTCTGCAAACAATAGTTTATTATTTTCGTCTTCTGAGTCTATTGATGAAAATCAAAATGAGACACTGTTGCAACAAAATACAAAACTACACGAAGCGCTGCATTATTCCACACCTAATACAAAATTAACTAGAAGATCATTATGTTCTGTTAATTTTAAGCCATTATCACATAGTCAATTGAAAGAAACTATTGATAGTATTGTTTATATAAGTGCAGCAACTAATTCACGATCATTAAAATACGTCAGAGGCAGGTCAAAATGTATAAATAATGTTGCCATGAATACTTCAAGAAACCTGTTTCATGAGTTTCATGACAAAGATGATAATAGACCGTGTACACCTGAAAATTTAATTCGTATAGTTCCAGAAAGTATGAGTGCTATTAAAAGAAGTCATAAGAAGGTAAGCGAATAAACCTTAAGAAAATGTCTTGTCCTAGTTAATATCCTCTATCCTTTGCATATTGGTAAATCTATAACAGTGTTGTCCAAACCTTATTCACAAGTAAACTGGGTTTCTCCTAATTACAATTGTTATCGTCAAAGGAACGAAGATGTTTGTTATGCGATCTCTTATCATGAGTTTGGTACATCTCAGATAAAGCATTCAAATTGTAATCAGCTACTTTTAGAACAATAAAATAAAGATATTAATTTTATTTGGTCTTAGAAATACATGATATTTTGTGCAAAGAGGCAAGGGTGGAAGTTGCTTTTTTACTACAACATATTAGCTTAGGGAATGAGAAAAATTATACGTCAGATTGTACTTATGGACAGCACTGCTATAGCAAAATTTGTTGTGTTAATTTATACATTATAATGTTATATACAGGAAAGGTTATCAAAATGGAGCGAACGTTGCATGACAGAATTCACAAATGATTTTATAAACGTCGGGAGTGTACTTGAAGATAGAACTGAAATTCTGTTAAGCCGACAAAGGAAACACAGTGGACGATCCGAAGAATCCAAGTCGGGCATAATAGATCAGTATAACACTGATGATAATTCAGATTCTACAGAATTAACGTTAAGTCAGTTTGAAGATGATGTGTCGGACACAGGTTCACTTTTTGACTATACGGAAGAACAGAAACATGCTTTGGACGAATCTAAAAATGTATTTGATTCTGCAATAAGCTACGCCAGCGTTGTACCTAAAATACGTAAGTCCGATATTAAAATAAAATCAGAAGGGAATGCAGAATGTTTTTCTGAAATTGAAAGTTTAGATGAAAATAAGTTAGCTGAAGATCATAGCGTCTACAGTACAAATCATTTATTTAACTGGAATATTGGCTCAACATCCGATGCCCGGGCTGTAACTCCAGAGCCAGTAACAGAAGTTGCATTAGAACTGCAAAAATCAGTTACTCCTGAAAATCGTATAAATATTTTGCAAAGAATCGCTACTGATTCTATAAAAAAGTCTCGTAAAAAGACGAAGGATGATAACAGAAAGAGATTGTTTAGTCCAGAAATTCAAGTCAAAATCGAAGCATCGGGAGAACAAAAAAGCGTAAACTGTTCACAGAACTTTGAAAATCATGAAAACAGTGAGGATAATGAAACCGCAGTACAAAATTATGTTGATACATCAAAAGAGGAGGAACGGTCACGTACACCTGAAAAGGTAAATTCTAGCAGACTTTTATTGTCGCAATTCAGCTCTGTCAAAAAGTCCCACAAAAAGGACAAACTTAATAAAATACTATCCGGATTTTTAAAACGACAGGAATACTTTAATAATAGAGATATAGATTTAACAGTAAGTAGCAAATATAAAGCGTGTAATGTTGATGATATGCCCGAATGTAGAAAAAATGTGGAAGATTTCTCTTCGGATTCAGATGTTAGTAGAAATATCGGAGATACTAGTTCTTCGGAAGCATGCATAGATATGAAACTATCCCCGAGTAAAAGGAAGAAATTATTAGATGCGTCATTGGATTGCGATACGAGTGTGTCGTGTAATCCTGAATTACAGGAATCCGATGCATCGAAAGAAGAATTTAAAATTTTCACACCACTTAAACGGAAACGAGCATCAATTGTTGCATCTACTATTACGGGTAATGAATATTTGCACCCTTACGATTTACCATGCGTAAAAACTGAAACTTTAGAAGAGACTGTTGCGGACATTAATTTTTCACGGTGTTTAACACCCGTATCAAACCTTTTGAGTAACCGCAGGCAAACAGAAGAGAACGATGAAATAATGATAATATCTGATTGTAGTATTAATGATGGAAGTGCAGCGGAAATACACGATATTGAGTTGAATGATATAACGGGCAGATCGACGCCAAGAAATATGTCAACTGCAGAATTATACTTTGATTTGGGTTCCATTAAAAAATCGCATAAAAAGAATAAACGTGGAAATAATTCGCGAAAAAGTTCTGATTTGATTGGAAATAACTGTTGTGTGGACGAAAAGAGTGAAGCGTCGATAGTAAATATTGAAAGTGGAACATGTAATAATACATTGGAACTTTCGAATGATCCTATTACGATTGATGATGTAATAAATAATTCGATTAACGATAAATTGGTCGATCAGAATGAAGTAGTGGAAGACTACTCAAGTTTTGTAACTAACAACAAGAATTGTTCGAGCCCTGGCATGGAAAATATATTATCGACAACGACACCTCCGAATTGTTTGAAAACGAAAAATTATATGGAACTATTACGAGGAACATCTATTAAACGATCGCATAAAAAGATTCGAGATAAAAGGAAGCAGGAAATAACAGTCGAGACAGACGAATTATCAGACGATGGATCTATATTTGGCGACGGAGAAAAAATAATTGTTACCGAAGATTAATTCGTACATAATTGACAATGTTTAGTTTGACGAAATAAATCGCCGCGATACGTATTCAGAAACAATTTATTGGTAAGTATAGAGGTTCGATAACAATATACGCATAGCGTATACATTAAATGCAAAACTTTGTGTACAGAGGAGGGAAGCTTCTGAAATCTTCTCTTTTTAACTAAATTTTAAAACATTAATCGATTAATTTAGTTACTCCTTGAACGTTCTTTAACGAGTGATATGATCTTTGTTCTCCATCCTATAATATTAATGTTGAAGTATGTAATCACTTATGAATTATTATGAAATAAAACGATATGAAAATTTACGGAGCAAGTGTGAAGAATTAAAGTTAAAGGAGATAGAAATGGGAGATTTGTGAGACATCTTTAAAAGTCGATTGGTCAAATGTGTAATGTAAAAGTTCCATGGTAGTTGTAGCCAATAAGGAGAAACAAGAAAGAAATCGGGAATACTGTGGCCGGTAGCTCGCCTTCTTGGCGAAGCTTCACTTTTGCTTGGTAAATCTACATTCTTGTTATAACGTTATGATAATTGTACCGTGTACAAATTGGGTTCATGGATTTATACATCAACGTTGACGTAAGTCGGCGGTTCAATGTAATCTGAATTCGGTGCCGAACAGACAGATGATGATCATTTCATATAAAATTGTGATTATTTCATGTAAAATCCGTTTTCTATCAAATTTCATATTATGAATCTGGCGAAGTTAGCGCGGGCAGATTCCATGAACCCATTTGTATAACGATGTATTTATTAAGTATAAGCACACTTCTGGCCAAATGTTTGGAGTCACCAGGAAATCGCAATACGTGTGCGAATTTTAAGAAAAAGGAATTAATAAGATGGAGTGATGCTTTACAAAACTTTTTGCTGAGAAAAAGAAAGAAAGGAAACTGTTATCGATATTAGTAATATTAGTGTCAAGGAAAGAAAAGATTATCGAGAGAAATTGTATATAGTTACAATTCTGAAAGTGGTTCCAAACATTCGGCCGGTAGTGCGTACGATCAATTTATGAGTAACGTCTATGCACGAACACTTGAAATAACAATATCATCCTTGGTGTTTTGTATGGAATTTATATAATAGAATGTTTAACGGTATATTTAGTAGAAACGCCCGTGTTAAATGCAATCAAATATATACGGGGCGTGTGTTATAAAAATTATATGTTTGCATATGATAGCGTCATGGAATCATGTTTTATACTGAATATGTGAACTGAATTATCAGTGAATTGAAATATCGAATTACATAGTTTTATGTTATAACTTTCTATTTGGAAACCTGCTTATTTTTAAACAATTATTTTCACGCATTTTTTACATTGCTTATATTTGTTTTGAAGTGGTGTCGTTAACAGTCAGTGACATTTATAACACGATATGATAAAAAAAATAAGTAGAGTCCTGTTTCTACTTTTGTTAATTGTTTTCCAATATTTGTTAACTCGTGCCAATTCATTAATTCAGATAAAAGTAATGTGGTATTTTATAAAATGTTTCATGTTTCATTAACACAACAACGATATCAAGGACTATGAGAAATAGGGATAAAATATGTACTAGATTAACATTAGATGAAATATTTTGTTAAAAATTTAAGAAAGTTTATCGATTGAACAGAATATGATGATTTTAATAACGGTATGTCATTATTATATGAACATTAACATTTCTTCTTCCTTCCTTCCTTCCTTTCTTTCTTTCTTTCTTTTGTTCTTTTTTCCTTCCTTCCTTCCTTCTGATCCTTACCTTTCTTCTTTTCCATTTTTCTCTCGTATCTTTACGTATTTTAATAACTTTAAATCTCTCTCTCTCTCTCTCTCTCACTATTTCTCCCTCTTTCTCCCACTATATATATATATTTTAAACATTCTAAATCAATTCTGTATATATCATTGATATGAAATCAATTTTTCAACGTTTAAATCTCTTATACCCAAATAATATGATTAATTTTCGAGTGTGTATGGTTATTAAGATAATAAAAAACGACTGAATTGTTCACTTTTCATTATTCCTACAATAATTAGTAACTATTTCTACGATAACCTACTTTGTTCTCTTATTGTTTAAAAGTTTATGGAAATATTAAGATTTCCTAACACATTCAGCGATGAAAATTTATTGTACCCTTATGCGCGACTGCCTGTGTATATCAGTCATGTTATAAATTTAATTAAACTGTGAAAGTGTAACGTATATATCAGTATCAATAATAAACTGTTGACTATTATAATTAGTAAATTAGATGATCAAAAGTACAATATCTTTCTACCTGCATTTGACTGTAATTTAATTTATGTCTAAATTTCGTTCGTTAATAATAATAATGAATAATAATATTAAGGATAATGATAATGATAATAGAAGTAGACTTATACGAGTATATCGAAGTTGATGTTTGCATCGTGTATTTCTAGGTAATGATAAATGGTTACTTAAAGTGGAAAATTTCATAGAAATGTGAAAATGATTATACAAAATAAAATAAGTGTATTTAATATGAGATGTTCATTATATTATTTACATACGTACATACGTACATACATGATGTACATGTATCAATCTTGAAAAAAGTAGTTAAAGAAAATGGAATCATTAATAGGTGGCGTGGGCACGTGTGTTAAGTAGAATCTATAAAGACTGAAGGAAACGATTTGATGTCGATAACCTTGTTTTTTAATATTTTTTAATGTTTAGATGTGATGATTTATTGACTTTAAGTATTGGGACTTATATTTGAATTGCAGAAATTTAATTTGAACGCGAAGGCAAAAATCAGTCTTCAAGATACTTTTCATCCGATAATTAAATTTGAGAACCCGAAGAGAGTTGTCGTAAGATAACCTGATATTATCATGGGAAAATTGAACGTAACGATTTTACGTTACTTAACCCGAGATGATTTTCGTGTTTTAACGGCGGTAAGTATGCAAATGCTGTTAATTATGTAGAATTGAAATAGAAACTATATCGCGTAGCATGTGTAGCTTTCGCGCGTTATTTTTAATCGGCACATTTTTGAAGGTTATATCCGAAAGAAGTGGTAAATCGTGTTCCTTGTTTTTTTTTTTTCTCTTAATTTTTGTTAAGCAGCAAAACACAGAATCGAATATCAAAAGAATTGAAATAGGAAAAGCTGTCCACTTATTTATTAATTGGTTAATCTGATAGAAAAATATAATAAAATTATGAAATTATGAAATTTCATGAAACAATTGTTGAACAATTACCTTTACAGATTGAAATGGGAATGAAAAATCATGAACTTGTTCCTGCATCGCTTGCTGCTCAAATTGCAAATTTACGTTACGGCGGTGTTCATAAGCTGATGAAGGAACTGTGCAAGCATAGACTTCTCAGTTACGAACGTGGAAAACATTGTTAGTTGATGTTAAAAGTAACTCGATTTCTCGAACATTTGTGGATGCGAATGGAAAGGTAGAAGCAGCATAGATAATGAAGTTTACCGTATGTTTTTAGACGATGGCTACCGTTTGACAAATGCTGGTTACGATTATCTAGCTTTAAAGGTTTTGGCACAAAGAGGTATCGTTGCGTCTTTTGGCAATCAAATTGGCGTGGGAAAGGAATCAAATATTTATATAGTCGCCAACGAGGAAGGAAGTCCGATGTGCTTGAAGTTACATAGACTGGGAAGGACTTGTTTTAGAAATATCAAGGGTAAAAGAGATTATCATCAACACAGAAAATCGGCATCGTGGTTATATTTATCAAGAATATCAGCGACAAGAGAGTTTGCATATATGAAAGCACTGTTTCACAGAGGATTTCCAGTACCTAAACCGATCGATGTAAACAGACATTGCATTGTTATGGAGCTGGTTGAAGGTGGACCTCTGTAAATAAAAGATGATTATTACGCGTATCGCATGTATCAATATTATTTCACGTATTGATATAAATGTATGTTTTGTTTGTCCTTTTTTTAAGATGCAACGTATACGAAGTGAACAGCGTCGAAACACTGTACGATGAATTAATGAATTTGATCGTAAAACTTGGAAATCATGGGGTTATCCATGGAGATTTCAACGAATTTAACATCATGATAAGAAATAATGGGAAACCGGTTCTTATCGATTTCCCGCAGATGATTTCTACCGAACACTTGGACGCTAGAACATATTTTGAAAGAGATGTGAATTGTATTCGTGATTTTTTTAAAAGACGTTTCGCCTATGAAAGCGAATTGTATCCAACGTTTCAAGACATTTCGTAAGTGATAATAAAAATGTATATTGTAATATTGAGAGTGTGAATGGTAAAGTATGTTCGAAATCGTACAAACGAGTTTATGTTTAGGAGAGAAGACTGTATCGATATAGAGATTAAAGCCAGTGGTGTTACAAAAGAAATGGAGAAGGACCTTTTGAGGGAGATAGGCGTGGTCGAAGGCGAAGACGAAGGCGAAGACGAAGGCGATGGAATTGAGGAGGCATGTAAAAAGTGGAGTAGCGACGAAGAAGAGAAAAGTATGGAGAGTAATGAAATGAATTGGTTGGAAGTTGAAGTTGAGAATTGTACGAGGGACGAATCGATGCGCAGGTCAAAGGAAGGATCTGTCGGTATCGAAGAACGTGTTAAAAGCGTAGTTATAAGTGGGTCAACGAAAAGTGAGATGAATTTAAGATCGTACGATTTAGATACGAAGCACGGTGAAAGGGCCACCGATTCGTTTGTTACTACGGAAACGATTAATTTGAAGTGTGAATCTGTAGAGACAGAAGAATTGTGCGATTCAAGAACCACGTATAATAGTACAGCCGCTACGATCGCTCCTGAAGTTATTAAGGAGAGGGTGAGAGTAGCGTTAAAAAGACGTGTAAATAAAGAACAATGTAGAAGAATTCTCGCGAAAGGAGAGGCGAATGCAGTAACTAGAATTAGAAGAGAGAACTGGGATACGATTAAAGAATCGACAGGAATATGGGGATGGGAATAAAAGGATGTCGCTTTTTGATATTCATCGTGAATAATTGGTTAAAGGGGAGAAGAAAGGAGGAAAGAATGAAAACAATAGGTATGCAGAATATAAGGGAATGTTGAAATTTTTTTTTTTTTTTTTTTTTTTTTTTTAGTAAATTTATATATCTTTTTCCTTCTTTTTTCTCTTCTGTTTTCTGAAAATGTACGATTTAACATCGTTTAATATTTAAAGCGACTCGAATGATTAATAATTATTGTTATGTAACGATATAAGAATAATGGAACGGAATAAGAGCGGACGATTTGATTAACTGTAATAAAGTGTATTGATCGATAGGTTATCGTAATCCTTGAAGATTTGACAGTCTGTAACACTTAACAGTAAACGCGACGATGAACACACGGAGTTGTTTGCACTGTTTGTTATTTCTTCGTTTCGTTATGTAAAACATTACCTATTCTGTTCGCGATGATACAAGGAATGTAAAAATGATCGTGTACAACCAATGCGGTTGAAATTGATGCGCTAACGAAAGTGGTATACGTGTGTTAGGAGGAGGCAGGGAGGGGAGAGGCAGTAATATAAGTAAATTGAGATCCGTATACCGTCGTTACTTATTCGTTTTATTTACTGGGACGGGTCCAGTATGGTTACAGGTTATCGTCGATACTATTATTCTTATGAAATTATGTGTAACGGTTCGTTCGATAAGACCGAGCAACACGAGTCCCGTGGCAGAATTGCTCTGTCACCTGTTTTCGACCAAGACGAAGTATTAGGTAAAACGTAAAAATGAATACATGGTAGGAACCTTGGTTTGGCTTTCAATAACGGATGTCTACTGAAACTAATCTCGCGTGTACAACTGTATCCAAATAAGTTTTCGTGAAAATGCGTAACAACTGCGTACATTAGCTCAACTTACGACCAACAAAAAATGAACAATTCTTATACCATCAGATTCGGAAAAGCTCTCCTCCTTTGTCGCGAAGTTCCTATTGTTTTTCAATTTTTACGCGATACCATGGTTTTTGTCGGTAGACAGGTGATATAGCGATCCTGCTTCCGGATTCGTTCCGGTTTAGGACGATAAACGAATGAATGATAACGAAAAGAAGGGGAAAAAAAAGAAAAGAAAGTTGCGATTTGTCGCAGCGTGTGATTTTTTAACCCATTTGCATCAAAGCGCCCAATATTCCGCGAGCCGCGACTTATTTCTTATTCTTACTTATTTATAATTTTTTCATTTGTTACTTCAGTTTTTTATTACCAGGTGCTAAATATTATTCAGATGTGACAGACCATATTTGATCGCTTATTTGGCCGCAGTAAAGGATTATAATCGGTGTATGGGTGGAGTTGATGTAGGGGACCAAATGTTGAGCAAATTTCACCCTATGAGAAGAAAGAAAAAAGCCTATAAGAAAATATTTTTTTATTTTCTCAACACGATGTTGCTGAATAGTTATGTTATTTTTAAAAATCATAAAAAAGAACGATCATTTCATGTTTATAAGCAGCTATTAGCGGAAGAAATGATTCTATAACGCGATATACTGGCAGCCATTTTCCTGTACGGATACCTCAAACCTTGGCAAAGGGGAATAAAACGTCAAAACGATGGGTTGCATGTTTATCCAAGTCTATTCGAAGAGAGACGGTCTTTAAATGCCATATTTGCGAGGTAGCAATATGTATTGATCATTTCAAAGAATATCACGAAAAGTAATTTAATTAAATTTTCATTGTATTATAAATAATTTTATTTCATACATAGAAGAAAATTTTCCTTTTTTTGTTAAAAAAAATAAATAAAAAAAAAAAATAAATAAATAAATAAATAAATAAATAAAATAAAATGAGATGTTTGAGGTATAATATTGCGTATTAGTCGTTTTAGAGAGTGTATTTTTGATGAAATCCATAAATTTGTTCAACGTCAGTTTCACACCCATATGTCGGACAGCGAGCGGTGATACGGGTCAGTCAGTCGTCCGTTGATCGGTTGTGATTTTTAAGCACGGCGGCCGGAGTAGAGCGATGATGCAAATGTGTTAATACAAGGATAGAAAGACTGAGCAAAGAGAAGACGGATGATTTTAAGCCCGGAAGAAACATGATATCAGGGAATTTGCATTAGGTAGATATAAAGTAGCGTTTGGTTCGTTTCGAATTAGATAGGGAGGTCGAAAGTTAGTTACGTATGTATGATAATATACATAGAGATAAAGGTTGATTTTATATGTATTCGGAAATGACAATTGTTTGCGACATGTTTGATTACATCCATGAACTTATTGCGTTCGATTACGATGTCTAGGAACATAGAGACGTCGTAATGTTTTCATGGGAACGTAAATACGCGAACCTGCAGTAAAGTTATATATTTAAAGCGATTTCCAAACCTTTTCATTTGAAACTGCATTCTATTCGACGTGATCGGAGGTAACGAGGCAAACGGTTGTTAAATGTTACGCGCAGTACGCGTGTATTTATCGTAACCTAGCTGCGAACATTAGCTGCTTTAGTTGAATAAATTTGGTTGGGAAACAAATGTTCGCGTTAAACATAAAAAAGAATAAATTGTTCTGGTGTCGTGTATAAGCTGCTTTTGAATTGTTTAGCTTTCGTAAACGTATTACGTGTTTCGCAACGGGGATCAACGATGATGAGCTTTGAACCGAATCGGAATATATGCTCCAGGAGTTTGGTTCGATTCCGAATGAGGAGTTGCGTCGATGCTTGAAATACGTATGTATGCGTGTATGTTGTTTATAAGAATAAAGGGAGAATATAATAATACTAACGAAGATTCGTGTAAGAAAAAAAGTGTAGTCGATTGCGAAAGTTTGTCGGGGGCATATCAACGCGGCTCCTAAAGGAGCGAAACGATTACGCAGGGCAGAAAGACGATAAGGTGGTTCGCGCGGTGATCTCTCGCATACGAGAGCATACGACCGCTTATATATAGACCGTCGAGCGCGTTCTCTCCTAGTTCGCGAGTATCGTTCCAACGGTCTCTCGTTAAATATTCCGTTTTCCCGTTTCAATCTGATCGTTACGATAATCGCACGCACGGTTCGCATCCAACTTTGATCATGGCCAAGGACAACCTTACCGCGATACTCTACGGTATCAACGATATTAGACTGGTTGGTATGATTAAACGTTTAATATATACGCGTGAATCTATTCGCATAGTTAGTATTCTCTCTCTTTTTCTCCCCCGCCTTCCGTTTCATCTTTATGACGATGTTTAAGTTAAACGAGATGAAACGGAAGAGAGTCGAACGGAATTAGACGCGTATCGATCGAGTATCAGAGTACGGAATCTATTAGGTAATGCTGAAATGTTGGTTGAAACACGTTGATCGGGAAAGGTGTATTAAACGATCAAGAAACGACGAGCGAGCACGATTACTTTACCTTGAGCATGCGATTATTTCGATTCAATTTCATTTCATTTCATTTCATTCTTTGCTCCGTTTTAACAATTGAAACGATTTCCGGTGTTAGTAACGACGCGCCACTATAGTGGGTTTCGCGGATGGCATCTCCCTGTGGACGACGGGCCACTATACTGGCATTCGCGGATATCGTCTCTTCATATATCATACCCAATTCTATGATTAATTATTAAATAGGTAATTGTAAATGTCCGTTACGTATTGCAGTGCTGTACCGTTTATGCGTAATTCGCGTGAAACTCCGCCGTCCAGGGAATAGGCCTCGCGCACAATTCAGCCGTGTCTAAAAGGTTAAGATTCGGGTTAGGTTAGACCTCAGGGTCGAGGCGAATCGTCTACGTGTGCGGTACATGCGCTTACGCAAGGACGAGGCTCATCTCATTTTCCTAATTATTCGTCCGCGTATACAATTGGTACGAGTTTATCGAAATGTAGCGCATAGCTACGTAGACAGAATTGCAGACCGATTGATTGGAAACATCGTTTATTAAACGGAGTTGAATCTCTGTTTGTCACGATAACCCGGTTCAGAAATCGATCGAACATAATATTGCTGTTCTCGGTACTGGTCAAATTATTCTTAAGTACCGATCTACGTATAACGCGATTTAACTCGTACAGTTTCGGTTAAATAAACCGGGTGCCTGCCTACTTAGGTTCAACATTCGTATCTACGCGTATGTTATTCAGATGTTCAATGTCGTCCGGTATTTACTTGTACCTGGTATCGTACAGAAATGAAACATAGGCGTATAGGCGTACGTAATATAAATAGTTTACGTAGCATATGTAACACGACCGATCCCCCCCATTCATTTTGTTCTTTCTTGTTCAATTACAGGAACAAACTCCGATTGAGGAACCTGGTCAGAATGGTAAATATCCTTTCAGTTTGTTTAAACAACCGATTCCGTTTCATTTAAACTGTTTAGAACACGTTTCCTAGCTTTGCTGGCCGTTTCAATAATGTTCCTCGTGTTTCTAATCATTGTAATTAGTCGCAAACAATCGATGCGACGCGACGCGACGCGTGTTTAATAATTGAATAAGAAAACTGGTCTATATTCAATCGGATACTTGTTTCTCTTTTAGAGGTGCTCATACAGATGGGATGCGTTGGAATCTGCGGTTCCGACGTGCATTATTTGGTTAACGGACGAATAGGTGACTTCGTAGTGGAGAAACCTATGATAATAGGTCACGAATCTGCTGGCGTAGTGTTCAAGGTTGGAAAAGGTGTGACAAATTTAAAGGTACGCGTCGACGAGCAACGATCGCTCGCTTTGTTTCCTTCTTGTTACCTCCCGTTGTTACGTAATTACGTATAATGGGATAGATCGTTGAAAAGTAGTTTGATCATTCGCTACATTTTATGTAACGCGAGAACGTATCGGCCGCTTACCGGTCAAGCAGACCGAGTAACTTCCAGGCATCTCGATCGAATTCAATTTCTAACGTTTCTCTCCCTATTTATGCATACCATCTATCTAGCGTCCGATAGATTTGCTATCTAAATTTCCGCGAGATATCGCGTAATCGTTCGTAAATATAAACAAACCTCGTGTAAGTAGATTCGTCGTAACGAGAGCTCGCGAAAATAAACAGCATCGCAAGCTGCTGCATGCTTTCAACATGGTTCAACATTTTATACGGTTGACTGCGATATTGACCGCGTGCGCACATTACTAACACGAGAGCGTACGTATATTTTCTTAGGCTGGCGACCGAGTGGCTATCGAACCTGGGATATCCTGCCGAATATGTAAATTTTGTAAAGAAGGACGCTACAATTTGTGTAAGGAGATAGTGTTTTGCGCTACTCCTCCGGTACACGGCAGTCTCAGACGTTTCTATAAACACGCTGCCGACTTTTGTTTCAAGTAAGTTAGCTCGAACGGTCGGAACCGCTTTTCTTTTCACCATTTTTCTCAAATTCTTGTTTATTATTATTATTATTAACCAAATCGGACGTATACGCGCAACTTTCGTCGGTCTAGACCATTTCAAGCGTTTTTGCCGTCCCGCTATCAAGGACGAACGACGGAGGGTGGACGTGGTGAACTCTTAAAATACCAGACTCGATAGTAATTTTTCGCCAAATTAAACAGTTCATCCGTGTAAACGTTTCTTAATATCCATTGAAAAATGTTTGCCGGTCGCGTCTCTCGGCTCGGAAAATTTGTCGTCCGAACGATTAAAATTGATATACCTAATTTAGAAGGTGTTCGGTCGGTTTCTGTTTTCAATAATGCCGACAATGTAATTAAGATCGCACGATTCCTTGATCGTGTACGGAACAAATTTGCTTTGAAAACCTAAAAGTCGCCGGTCTAGGCTACAGTCTGCCCCTCTCACCCTCCCCCACCTTCTGAGCATCGAAATCCGGGTGTGCACGCGTACACGTGGTTTCGCGATAACGCGTTCGTATTCGCTCCAGCCATGTCCCCTTAATTCGATTCGTTCCGCGTGCAAGACGATTCGATGCAATTTCTTAGGACCGCGGATCGTAACGTAGGCGGCAGTGAAAATGATCGATGTACGTTGCAGGTTACCGGACCACGTGACGTTGGCCGAAGGAGCGCTATTGGAACCGTTATCGGTCGGCGTGCATGCCTGTAAGCGCGCAAACATTAATATCGGCTCGAAGGTTTTAATTTTAGGAGCCGGTCCGATCGGTTTGGTGTCGTTATTGGTAGCGAAAGCTATGGGAGCCAGTCAAATTGTTATTACCGGTACGTTTCCTTTCTACTTACATTTTCCTTTCGTTGCCCACTTTCTTCGTTCGCGCAACGCGTTGTCAACGCGTTGAAACAACGGATACACCTATGCGTATACATATGTTTAACGTATCGAATTCAATTTACGTACGACTACGTACGATCAAGAAACGAGCTTGTCCTGTTTTAGATCTGTCGCAGAACAGATTAGATCTTGCAAAGAAACTGGGCGCGCATGCGACGTTGTTAGCGACGAAACAGGATAACGAGGCGGAAATCGTAAGGAAAATTCACGAGTGTTTCGGGGACGAGCCTGATAAGACGATCGAGGCGAGCGGAGCAGAGCGTTCGATTCGCTTGGCGATTCTCGTAAGTTCTTTCCTTTCTATTCGTTTACTAACCGCCTCCCGATCGCCATATACATACCAATGTATGCTTAATATCGATGAAACGGTTTCAATAACCGAATACACGCTTCCGCGTGATGGCGTACATATATCTAGTACGTGGCGCATATTTTTAGGCGACCAAGTCCGGAGGTGTGGCAGTGTTGGTAGGAATGGGCGCACCGGAGGTTCGCGTTCCGTTGATCAACGCGCTTATAAGGGAAGTCGACATCAGAGGAGTATTCCGATACGCGAACGAGTACGTGATTAACCTGTGCCTAATGTTCGTTAGCCTTTCCAATCGTTTGCAATAATAACGCCAGCCGATACGATAACCGTAACCGTTTACACGCGTTACACCGTGATTCACACAATTTTGTTAATATACGGAAAACAGACGTTTGGCTAGCACAAAAGTTAGCTTAAACGTTGAAATTTTGATATCGTTTCAACATCGCTGGATGTGCTTGTCTATGCCAGAGTCACGTGTCTAACGTTGATAGAAAATCCGAGGCTTCTCGTTGGCAGTCGACGGTAAATATGACTCGCGATAACTGGCTGAATAAATGAAAGCAAACACGTGCGATAGGCTACGCGAACATATGCATTGTTTATTTGAAACGAAGATACGCATCTCTTTTTTCCCGCAGTTACGCTGACGCACTGGATCTTGTGGCTTCACGAAAGATAGACGTGAAGCCATTGATAACTCATAATTTCAAACTAGAGGATACCATCGAAGCTTTCGAGACTTCCAAGTGTTTGCAAGGTAACGTTATTAAAGTGATGATACATTGTAACTAGAAGGATGACCGTCGAATAGACGAGAGACCGATTACGTTTTACCGCAACGTTCGTATACGCGTGTCTACGAAACATTTGCAGAAACTTCGAAGCAATTACGATTTAAAAATATACCCGATCGGTATCATGGTTCACACGAAATATGTACCTTGCGTTAAATTAGACAATTAGTAATTAGTATAATAAGTACCGGTTAAACCGTCGAGAAAATTTTAATGCAAGTTAAGCTTTAGTTTCGCTTTAGTTTCACTTTAGTTTCGCTTTCCGTGTTCATGCTGTATTCGAGGATATTTTTATTTTAACCTAACGACCCCCTCCTCTATTACATTAGAATACGTAAAACGAGAAATAGACGCGTGTACTTGCGATTAGATAGGAAAATGAATTGGTTGTTCACGATACAGGTTGCTTATTATACTGTATAGATTGTACCGTAAGTACTGTAGCCACGCTATGGGAATCTAATGTTATTTGCCGATATATTATATACATACCTATCTATTTACCATACATATTTTAATCTAGTTGAATTTTCATTTCACTAAAATATACCGATCCTACCTGTTATTATTGACTAAACCGAACAAATTTTATTGTAAACGTTACAAATTTATGGAATAAAATTAATAAAACCAATTGTTCTCATTTCTAATTTTCTTATACATTTCGAAACGCCGATGTTACGTGTGCATGCATACCCATATAATAACGTATACATATTGTGTTTAGTTAATAGGGCACATAAGTGGACACGAAAGCGAAAGATAACGCGCGTAGGTAAGCACTTGCATATAGCTAAGTATATACGCGACTTCGCTTTGTAACAAGTATACATATACCGTATGTATGTGCCTATACCGTATCCCGTTAGACTTCGGTTATTCGTTATTCAAAATTAAATATGCTCGTGCATGTGTGTAACGGTTGGAATTTATCTAGGCGCGTAGCGAAACAGAGATCGATTGGAAAGGGAATAGAAAAGCGAATATAAGTATATTATATCAGGTTAGGTATTAAACGTATTTGCCGCGCTGATAATATAAGGCGGTCTCCTTTTTCATTTTTATGCGTCGCGTAAGCTCGATTTTCATGTAAATTCGTTATTTACACTTTTATCGAGACGAAATAATCCGGTTGACGGAGAACGGAAGGTACGTGTACCTTACCTCTATGTCACGCGCTGCTTCTCACCGGTTACGAGTGAACCAGAATTATTTGAGAGGAGAGAAACTGAACCATCTGTGATATTGTCTACGCACAATGACACCGCATGACTTCTTCTATTAGCCTTCTACGTTGTACGAGTGCTACTTCAAAGCCGCAGTCTGTTTTTCAGTTACTCGCTCCTACTCGAGTTTCGTGTCTTTTGTCAAGATACGCAGCAACCCGTACAAATAAGCCCCAGCATTCTACTTTAGCTCCACCGACGTTTACGTAACTACACGCCGTGCAACGCGTGTTCGTGCGCGGTACGATGTATCTATCTAACTTATTCGACATTTTACGCGCAAATTAAAACCGTTTATTCGCTATTATATCTCTCGCGTGATTGTTCGCACGCGACTATCCGACAAATTATTTCAATCTGTATAAACTTGATGCCGCGGAAGGTGATCGATTTTTCAATCAAGCGAATATTAGTTCGGTTTCCTATGCGACCGAGTACTGGTATTACATGTATGCGAGCGATGTTTGCTCACTCGATAGGAAAATGTCGCGCGCATAGAGCTTCCAATGTTTCTCGATTCGTGCGGGGAGTGTACAAGTTCTAAATATGACCGACTAGTTTTGTAATAAAAACCGTTGTAAGTTTTGAAATGAGGGAGAAGTGTGTGCGTGTGTGCGTGTGTGCGTGTGTGCGTGCGTGCGTGCGTGCGTGCGTGTGAGAGAGAGAGCGCAGAACGTTGAAAACCATTGAGCGGTGCATTATCAGGGACGGTGGATAATTAATTAGAGTGGCAGCGGGAATGTAAACAGAGATCGAGTCGGACGAGGCGAAGCGGTAGATTTGGTTCGGCCGACTGGAAGATTTTGGTGTATTCGGTTTGGTCTTTGGGGCAAACATAATCGACGTCGACGTGCGTTTCCCTTGAGAGTCAACGTAAATGTCGATGTCTATGTCGAATGGCAACGAAATGGCAGCGCGGCGAATGCTTCCCTTAACCACTAAAACCAGACTCTCTCCGTTCGATCAAAAGTTACTGTTTTTTTTTTTTTTTTCGGTTAAAACAATCGTAGCCAATAATCGTTCGATCTTTTCGATGTAGGTACTATTTCAATCTCGTTGACCATTTTCGAACGCATACGCGTGCACGCTTACGCATATAGATCGATTCTTCTTAATCGATTGAGAATGTTCTGCAAATAATTTTGCTTCGCTCTTATCGTTCGTGTTCGCTGATATTCTAATATCGTATACGTTGGACGATTTAGATTCGGGATCACGGATTTTGAAACGGCAACCACCTACGTTACACATAAATCGCATAAATTAGATAAACGGAAAAGCTCGACTCGGCTGAACCAACCTCAATCGGATCTTCGTTGCATATACGATTTATCGATTGTTTTGATTTGCCGAATACCGTAATATCGCGTTATTACCGGATAAAAATATTCCATAAAACGAAGCTCGATAATTCGTATGGCACACCTACTATACGTTATAGCAAATTGCAAGCAGATCCACTTTCATCTTGCACTTGTCTGGCATACGAGAATCCAAGATATTTCCCCAAAAGATATTACTGACCGGTGAATAATATACCTTACACTCTGGATATAATATCTTCCCGTTTTCTCAATCACGATTCAGTTGGTTACAATTAACAATTACATTTAACAATTTGAATATCAATTAAAATGTTATTCCTTTACGATTGATCATTGTTAATATCATTGATAGTTTCAATTTGTTTCATCCGGATTTCCTTCATACGTATTTACTCCTGTGTTTTATACAATATTTCAAGCTTTCTGAAAGCTCATAAATCGTCACGGGTACTAGTATCTAAATGAGAAGCGATGGCTGGTCTTGCTGGAATTTTTTTCGGAGCTTCTGCCGATGGAATCGTAATTTCATTTCATAGCTATCCTTTTCAGGTTAATTCTTTGATAATCGTGTCGTACCGATCCGATGAATTTCGTTCTTCGAAATCGAAGGGTAAAACGATCTGCGAACGGTTCGATTGATGCGCGTAGCGCAATGGAATCGCGTGAACGGAATCGCTCGAAAGGTAATCCATTTTCTCGAGACAAGAAGCAGGTCGTTAGGGATGTGCTGGTAATTGCGTTAGAGTAATTACGTTAGACGCGCGCGGATACCAGTTTTCCGAATAACACCAGGTGGTGGCTAGGTAACGCGTACACGTTCTCTGCTAAACAACGCGGAATACGTTTGGTAGATCTTGTCCGCTGTTCATTGGCTTGCTCTAAAAAACGAATCGATTAGGCACGCCTTCGAATTGTAACGTACGCGGACGGGTTACCGAGACGAATTTTTGAAACGTTAGACGAGGCGGAGGATCGTTACGGAGGAAGAGGAACGATCCACGGAGGCGCGTTCGATTGATGAAAGTGAAACTGGGATCGAATGGGATCGTAGTCGATGGGTCGCGCTAAGGGCTGGAACGAGAAGATCCGTATCGTCGCGCGATACGAAATGAAGCGAAGTAGGAAAGGAGGGGAAAGAAGGGGACAGAGAAAAGGAGATGGAGTGGTCGAGAGAGGCAGGAAGAACGGTGAGTAGGGAAAGGACGAGCGGTGAGCGACGAGCAGCGAGCAGGACCCGGAAAAGGTGGAAGGGTGGTAGTTATCTCGCGAGTTCGCGTGGGAGGTCACGTTGGATAGAGGGTAGGTGAGGCGACCCACGACCTTCGACCAATCACGATTCTAGCTTGAAACTGGGCTGCCAATGGGGACGCTGTCGGGGTGACCTCGTGCGCGATTCTCCTTGCACTTTATCACCGAGAAACCACCCCCCACGGAGCTGAAAGGTGAAACTTGCCCACCTTTGAACGACCGCATGCGTCAGACAGTATGCTTTTTCCAATCGAGTAGTTATCTACGAGTCGAAATCCTCGATTAAATCTAATACACTTTTTCTTTCTTCTTGTAATCCTGTCTTCTATACCTTCATTATTATACGATTATTATTAGATTATTTAAACGGTAAAAGAAAATACAGCTGTATGTATTGTTTCGTGAACTATTGTCTGGCTCTCTCTCTCTCTTTCCCTCTCCTATTCTCGGTTTTTATTTTTTATTCTTTCGCGGTAACACCAGCGATTAGTTATCATCAGTGGGTCGGAGAATGGAAATAATTGTCGAGTATCGTGTGCAATCGCTATTCCTCCGGAGGAACCAACTTCAAATGGAATATTAGCCCGTTTTCTACTTTTTCTACCTTATTTTCTATTTTTTCTACCTTAGAACAAAACGACGGACAATTTTCGTAATTTAAGATAAGCGAGCGCATAGGTTTTTGCTGCATAACAGATGATTCGAAATCGATAGCGACCTCCATGCTTCTCGCGCTTACCTTGGAAACTTTTTCTCAGAAGATTCTTTGCAGGCACGATCCGACGTTTCATTAGTTCCCTAATGCGTCCGGTATCCTGCAGGTCGTTGTTGCGCTCGAGAAGGATCAACAGTTTTTTGCTTCGGGTACGGCAAGGATGCGTCAGAGATACGGCGAGGCGAGGCGAGGCGCGGCGCGGCGCGGCGGTTATGTGCCGGAGTGACTGATGAACCGTCGGCTAATTACCTCCTCTATGCGCCTCGTAATACGAACGTATTAATAACCTGCATTTATATAACCGTGAAAAATGACCGCTTATCCCGCTTCACGAACACAAAAAAGTTGCTCCATGTTAGGTAGGTGTCTGAAAATGCACGAACAATCCAACAATCGGATCGGATCTTTCATTTTAGACATTTACGAACCGTTTTCGATCGTAGCACGATCCTTTTCCTCGCCGTTTAAATATTATTTCAATCGATGCATTTAAATCGAATGATTTTTTACGCCAACTAGGCAACCAATAACAACTGTGGCCGATTTCTTTTGTTTACACATTTGCATGCAGATTTTCCGATATACTTTCTCGAGTTGATTAAATAAACGATAAGGGATAGGATGCGACGGACGCTCGTGTGCACGGTAATACTGTTTGCGAGCGAACAAGTAGATCGAAAAAAGACGTTTCGAAAGATCAAAGCTTGTAGGCGGCGTGACGCGAGGCGCCGTCGGTGGCGCACCCGTTCTACTTTAGCTTTGACTAAATAAAAAGCGAGCTTCGCGTTTTTTTACACACGACTGCGTTTAGGAAGCGACGAGGGATAGAAAGTTGAACGACCACCACCTTCGTTTTCTTAATCCTGAAGAGTGACGAGTGCGAAAGGTACGCGGTGATTCTTTAACGTCGCCAACCCTGTTTTCTGGACGCGCACGCATACCTTTCTTTGATGATGGATAAGTACATCCGTCCGATAAAACGAACCGATGCAACCATATTATATATTCTAAATAAGGTTGCGAACGGTAGCCCATCGAATTAGGATGACGAGAAACCGTAGCCGCGTTTTACAGGAACTTGTAATTCGGTCCATTTCCATCGAAGCACTTGGGATATATTAAACGGCGACGGTAGTTGTGCGTGGTGAGCATAGGAATACGGGGCGTAAGAGATCCTCGACAATGCCGCGGCAAGTTCAAAGCATTCGTAACTCGGCCCTTCCGCTTTGCTCTTCTTGCTTTCGAGTATTACTCTTGTACGGTTCTGCACCCACCCATTCGAAATGTCGTCTCGTCGAGGTTTTACCGATCATTCAATTTCACGGGATTCGAAGCGAACGGTAGGTATCTCTCTAGCCACCTATGCTCGATCGCAATGCGAAACAAGAACACGCGTAGATAGTACTTTTATGAAATAAAGTGACGCACACCAAGCGATATTTCGAGCGAGCAAACACAGCTGTCGACGTCGCGCCGGGACTATAGCGACGCGAACAATCGACCGGAAATAATTAGATCCGCATTCGAAACACCCCCCGGAAGCGTCGAGCTCTGCATCAGACGGTGCGCCGGAGGTATAGGTTGAGACGAGCCTCAATTTAGCGAATAGGGGTAGATCGTTAAATACACAGATTCGATCGGATTTTAATCGTTAAATTTTCTCGTTTCTTCCAGTCTCTGCTTATCGAATAATATGGTTCGCACGCGATTCGAAGTAAAGGATTTGCCAATGTTGTTTCAACTTGTTTTCCTCCGAGTACCGTACTTTCGATACTTTCTTTCGCTACAACACTCGATTCAGTTCTCTCTCTCCCTCCCCCCCTCTCGCTCTCTCTCTCTCTCTCTCTCTCTCTGTTTCTCCGTTTATTACTTTGCTTGCTCAACGTACTCTGTTTTTCCGTTCCACCAACGCGAAATATCTCGAGAGAGAGAAAATTTTCCAGTCGCAAACTTTTTACCGCAGACAATTTTCGCGCAAGAAATATGAATTGTTAATAGGAGGTAAAAGGAATTTTATGTTAGTCTACGTAATAGCGCATCGATGTATTCTTAGCGGCGGTGTTCCCCGTTGTTCGTCTCGCGGCAAATCGAGTCGGGCCGTGTCGGTTCGCGCGGACTATGTAAATCGACCTGATATCCCACCCGCTACCGTCCGCATACATTACTTTTTATTTCATTCTGCTTTTTCTTCCCTTAAGTCGTCATTTTCATAAAAGGATCGACTATTTCGCTTGTTCAAACTTCATTGCCTGTGCTCCTGAACGCTCGCGACAGGGTAACGATCGTTGCCGATCTTCTCTTTTGCCAAAAGGACCTGTGTTTCGAGCGAATCATTTCGTTCAACGATACGATGCTTTTACAGCGGCAAAGAATTTAATAGTATCCATCGAATGATCGATGTAAGATGGTTGACACGGAACGGCGAAGATTACACGGTGGAGTTGGAGGGTTGTTGGTTGGACGGGTGGATGACTCGAGACCGACATCGGGTGCACCGTGAACAAACGCTATTACGAGATGAGCGATCGTTCCCCCGAGACCAAACAAGACCACACCAGATGAGACGGTACAGGACGGAATGGAACGAGACGCGAGCGCTTCGGCACCCTGTCCGAAGTCGCTCGCCTTATCACCTTCTATGGGTCCATTGCCGGCCCTGTTACCGATACGATCATATCCTTGGCGAAGATTGCCAAGATCATTGCGAAGGTAGCGTTGACTTTAGGCTAAGGAAAGAACGTGATAGATCGGTAATAGATCGGTGATAGATCGGTGATAGATCGATGATAGTCTAGCAACTAAACGATACGGGGGCGAAAAAAAGAAAAGTGTCCTACAGGTTTTACGAATGATACAGTTGCAAGTGTTTACCAACGAGTAGTAACCGCAAATCGGAAACCACGAATAGGCAAGCCCATCGGGCGAATCTAGAATGGCATCTGCGGGAACTACGGTTTCCCAACGTGTGACAATCGCGTTACGTTGCGTTGCGTTGCGTCGCGTTGCGTCGCGTTGCGTCGGGTCCGTCAACGGAAAGGGAATAAAAAGAACACAGGGTGGCTTTCGTCCTGTAGAAAGGGGACACGGGGAGCTAGTGGAGAGACCGACGAATCGACGCACAGGGTGTTTTAAAACGAGTGCTATCGATAATCGAAATCGCTCGGGGGTTGCGGTTGCCCAGGGCTCTAGGGTAAATCTCGGTGTTGAGTCTCCCTATACACCTCCCCCCGCCGCCGCCCCCCCCCCTCAACCCCCTCGCCGCTATCAACCCCCTCCTACATTCGTCGCTCATTCTCTTCTCGCGGTAGCGACGTATGGCTGGTTTGGCTGACCGTGTATACGTACTTTCGTACGTGTGCGCGTTTCTCGTGGACATGCATAGGAGAATCTAGCTAGGAAGCCAGAATGGTAACGGGAGTCGCGTCAATGGAAAAAAAGTGTTGTTGGGTTGGCGCGCGACCGCGCTTTCGATCAGCGATCGGAAATGCCTTCTCTCTGCCCACCTTAATTCGCGTTACTTAATTTCCGTTCGCATCTTATCCGCCCTCTTGCCCGATGCTTTGCTATAATACCTCGGTTTCGGTAGATTCTGCAACTTTTGACCGATGGCTTCAATCGCTTACTTACCTCTGGCGAGGTAACAGCCGTACGAACAGGTGGTACAGTACTCGGTACACGTATACCTGATACACAATACCCGTTCCGAATGGTCGCGTGCGAACGCGTCCTGATTTTTCACTAAACATCTGCCTAACGATAACTATCTAGACTTCACAACTAGTTGCCGGTTGTTTCGCGATCGTTTCGGTCGCACGTTTTAACGACAAGCTGATGATGATCGGTACTTATTTGCCGTATGGACGCGAGCACCGTAAGTCGAGTCGTGTTCTGCTTTTGTTTCGTCCTGCGAATAAAATCGAGCATCGGTGTACGCTTATCGGATTTCCTGTCGGGATATCTTTTGGACGTATTTCGAAGTTTCAATCGTTAATTATTTCCGGCAGGTAGGTGAACGTTCGAAGTTTGATGGTGTCCGAGCCGCAGTACAAAGTGTACCGACTGTATACGATTTTAGTAGCATTTTGCGCGTCTTATCGTATATCAAATTTGATCCTTACGGATTCTGGGCTTTGTACTTAACAGATACATAAACGTATTAAGGTAGGCCAAGGGAAACGATCAAACTTTATTTTTTTCCCAACCATGAATTTCCGAGCGAATGATAGAGGATTCTCCTACTTGGAAATAGTCTTTTCCGTATTGTCCTCGCTGACGAAACGGCGCGGGTTAAATGTACCGAACTGCAGATAATAAACAACAATAATACGCTTGTGAAATAAATAACGGTCGACGGATATCACGGGAACAGGAAACTTTTGTCCCCGAGTGGCACGCATGGTCGTTCGTCATTCCCGAGAATCGTTCCACCGTGCTGGAATCGATAGCCTGCGAAAGGATATATGCGCGCCTCTTTTGCTTTCTCTCTTTCTCTCTTATACTCGATCACTTGCAATTTTACTTTAACCAACCAGCAAAAAGCTTCTATATAAGCCTGTAGTTGCGGATACAACAAATAGGCGTATCGCGCAACGATCGAAACACGAAAACGAACATGAAATTTGTGTTTTTAACGAAATGATGTTCTAAGTAAGTTTAAAGGTAATAAATGTGAACATGTTTTCGTAAAATATTTAAAAATTCAGGCATATGGAAATGTAAAATTGTCCGATCAGAGGACAGAGTTTACGAACGAGTCAAGACGATTTGGTCGTCTTTGCCAACTCGACGGACTCTAGCCGTAGCGGAACGTAGAGTGGTACGATCGAGGATATGAAAGGAAGACGGATGGAAGAACGGTAGAGAAAGGGAGAAACGGAGGGGAAACAGAATGAAAGACGCATTGCGACGCGAGAGTAGGTATTGGGACAGAGATATACGAATAGAGGTGCAGAGGAGGTAGACGGTGAAAGAGAAGCAACGCGGCTCAATTTGACGAGGTGTAAGTAAACAAGGGAGGTTGTTCGGTAAGTTTGTTTGATCTTGGAGGCAACTACGCGACGTCCTTTAATTTACGTAACCATGGTCGGTGTACATCCGACGCGGCGCGAGGCGACGTTTAGGACGTTTGGAGGTATGAATGCTCTGTCGCGAGACGCCCACAACGCTCGGCGTCGCGGCGCGGCCAGGTTTTCGTACAGCTCGGATCGCAACCGTTCCTACCCCACTTTCGCGATCCTGCTTCGAGTCGTACTTTCACCCGGTCTGTGCAAACAAAAGGGGGATGCCCTTCGACAAATAGTTATCGTTTGATGCATTGGTGATGGTCGCGTGTTGTACGACGCGAACGTATGATAGACTATGCCGTAGGTATTTAAATAGAAACGAGCTTGATCAACGTCGATCGAAACGGTAAGCTAACTGCATACGGTTCATTTTTTCCATCTGGTACGCATTTATTCGTATTTCACGATCCATCTAGATGCGTACATTTTTTATTACATATCTCGCCTCAGCCAATTCGAAGGGGTCGTTTTCCTCTCTGAAATCTTAACCGCGAATCATGCAGTACACGAATGCAAAGTATTTAATTTAATTTATCGAGTGCGATGTCGCAGGTACTTAGATTCCTTCGAAGAGGAGCGGATTGTAAGTAGGTTATGTTTTGAAAATGATTTGCATTTAAACGTCTAAATCTAATAAAAAAGGGAGGTAGGTAGGAAGGAAGGAAGGAAGGAAGGAAGGAAGGAAGGAAGAAAAGTGGACGACGGTGTTGTGTGCACGAGCGTGCGCGTATCTTACATTCAAAATAGCAGGGATAAAACTAAGCTCAGGGATGTGACGAAGGCGGACAGTGGCAGGAGCGTTGGAGCGGTCCAAGTCGAAAGTCTACCGTGGGGGAAAATCCGCAAGGTGGGGTACGTAAGTTGTAACATGCAAATTTGAACCTTAAGGGTTTTATGTCGAGCGATATCTCTGAATCATCTCCCCTTCTCTCGGGCCGCGTCGATGGTGGCCCTTGGAGGATTTCGACCGATTTTATCCGAAGTAGAATTGTCTGTCGCGTACGAAGAAGGAAGGAGGGATCGCTTTCGTTGGTCGGCTCTTCTGGTTCGCAGAGATTCGGTCGATCGGTAGTAAGAGCGTCGTTAGCAGATGCTATCCGAGTTATCTCTCTCCTCCGGTTGTCGGTTTAAGGAACCTCGAACGCTCGTTTCGATGATCGTTGCTAGCCGCGTCAAGTTGCAAACGCGCATTCTACGGTCGTGCAAGAAAATGTAGTTTCACCGATAAATTCGTTTCCGCCTCGTTTCTGTAACGAATTCTATCAATCGCGAGCCTTGTCTCTCGCACACGTCCGAGCGTTCGGGTTTCCCACTTAAAGCACGAGAGGTTAGCATCGTCGGTCGTCTTGGTCGTCGACTACTCCAGTTGAAAACGCGTTCACGTTGGATCTATATCGGGATTTTTCGCGATTCGCTTTGGCAGAGGGGAAAGTGAGTATCGTGGAAAAGTGGAAAGCGGCGGAAAAATACTGGCGGATAGGTAGGTTGCACGGTGCGCGGCGTGTTTATGAAAACGATACGCGCCGTAGGACGTGCCCGTATCCGATTCAATTTAGATTGGGATCTCGATCGGCGCGTACCAATAAAAATATGCGGTTCTCCCGTCGCATGAATTACGAGGCACCGTATTAAAATCGCTCGAAATTCTCTATCCGATCCTGTGTCCAGTGCATGCTGTATAAGCGGCTCGTTTTTCTCGCTCCGAATACATTTTTTCATCGGGGAATCATCGTTCTCCCGACTCTCGGCTCTCGGAACAACGGATGATATCTTGTTCGCGAAATCGTTACGGAAACGACACAGTTGATTATCGTCGTCGTTGTTCGGTTTACTCGTCGGGCCTTATACGAATAACAGCGACAGAATGTTGGGAAAAAGTAAACTCGGCGAAAGACCAAGTTAAAGGGAGTGCACGGTACCGATGCGGCCGGTGTGCGCATCGCAGGCTACGTACGACGTAGATCGATCACGGGGATTTTAATATCTCAGGCCACACTGGCCGGGCATTCGGTAGTCACGAGGCGCTTTGCCCATTCATCATAGTAACGTAGTAGGTTACAGCGCGGAGGGCGCGCGATTAGAATCAGTTACCCTTTACTTGCGCGCGCGTTTGCGGTCCCCGCGCGCCGCCACGGTGATGGGTAACCCTTGATATCCTGGACAAGGATATCCCCTCGGGTGCCATCTGCCAAGGCCTATTCCTTCTATCTCCTACCGCTTCGATCTTCTATTTCGCTACTCGGATGCTGTTGTTACTCTTGAAAAATTAATAAACCCTGCGCAACCGTCCACGTTTACTCGATCTCGCCTCGCCATTCTCCCCCCTCTCGTCGAATTAAGCGATCCCGTTTCACGATTGTTGCTTTAGACCGCTACCTTTACTACTGGTACACACCGTGTCTGCGCCTCGGTCGTTTCGATTAACCTTAGGAAATATGTATAACATTTATCGCGCTGGCTACGATAACGATTTCGAAGCATGCGTGCGCATGCACGGACGAGAACAGCAAGAGGAAGGGAAGAGAAAAGAAGAAAAGAGAGCGGTAGAGTCGCCGGCCGCGGACGCGTTTTTCACAAACTACTCTTTTGTTCCTTATTTATTGCGACATGAATAAAACACGGTGGTAGTAGACAGGGACGCGGAAAGGAGGCAAAGGAGGAAAGGATGGCGTATTAAATGCGGTATAATTTTCAAATTTTGAGAAATAAATAACGGGTAAACGATAGGCTGACTCGCGTGCGGTCCCCTCTACTTTTCCATGTTCCTGGCCCCCTCGAAAACGTGCATAAATTCTAAGAGGACGAGACGGGACTTGGATTCGAAGGAAAATTCTCTCGGGAAGCAAGGGGATTGCTTTAGAAAGTATCCCATTATGTTCGGGTTGTTGCAGCGAATCAACCAACAAGTGTTTCTCATCCCTTCCGCGTAGGTATGATGCTGAAAGCACAGTCTTATGAAAACGAACGATCGTTTTTGTAAATTTACGTAAACGGTGAGTTTTTGTCGCGTTGAACCGTCGCATACCGCCGGTGAAGATCAGAAGTCGCATAAACAAATTGGTGAGCGAGCAAAAGATAAGTAAGAGCGAAGGAAGGAAGGAAGGAAGGAAGGAAGGAAACGATCAACGAATAAACCGAGATGAGAATCGAGTAACTAGGGGGAGGTTCGATAAAAAGAAGACGATACGAAAGAACAAGTTGAAAACGTATGGTAGAAACGTTTCTACCGCGTTTCTTTAATTGCTCGCATTAATCACACGTAATTACTGGGAATCTTGTAACAGCGTTAACGGCTGGTTCGTAAGCGTTTCCTCGGTCGAGTTTACAGCAACTCTTTGACCGCAGAGTCGTAGGAATAGGTTGTAAAGGGCGCGTTCGCGTCAGTCGCTTACCTCCGTTTCTCGGCGTTACGCCACTGAGGATTAACCCCAAGAAGCAGTAACGGACATCCGTGGTTGCAATTAGTACGATACCGCATGGAGTGGTTACCGACGACCGGGGAGGGTTTGCCAAATCTCGACGCACGCTCGCGCTATCAACATTTTCATCGTTAAAGCGAACGAACGGTTAACCGTCTTTTAACGCGACGCACATGTCTAAGCGCCATCGACCAAAAATACGCTCGTTCGCTCTCGTTCGTCAGATCTCGGCACACGGATTATATTTAATTATTATTTTTTTCTCTGTTCCTTGATATCGTCGCTGAACCTTGAAAATATTTGAAGGAATACTAGAACAGCGGTGAAAGTTGGTGGGACCGGTGCGCGGTGAAATCTGAATCGGATACAATTAATTAGCCGGGACTCGTTACATAGGTATGCATACGTATACGAAGAAAGAAATAAAGCGAATAAGATTATTTGATGAGTTAACGTAGCGCGAGAACGTTCGTTAGAAGTTGGGAAGCGAACGATCGAATGGTTTTGAGGAAAGCAAGTAAGCAGTACCCAGGTATAATAAGAGAGGAGCAAGGGTTCGCGGTAACGAGACCGGTGCGCATTAGCTCGGCTCCTGCAATATTAAGCGGAGCAACGAGTGTTTTGCACCGAACTTGCCCTCGGCTATGCTTCCTATCGATTTTAACCCGTAGAACGGACGAGGTCATCGGCTCGGTCCTTTCGGTTTCCCTTCGATCGTTCGGAAGCCACGTTTTCGTGAACCAAGCTGAACTCTCGCTCGCTCTTTCTTCCTTCCTTCCTTCCTTCCTATCGTTTGCTGTTTTGCCATAATCTGCTGCGCTCTTACACACCGAATTCATTTTCAGGTTAGCGTTCGCGTTTAGCGGTGAAGCACGAAAAAAGGAAATTCTGATCCCTCCTCTCCTTCTCTCTCTTACCGTTTCAGCGCATTTATCGAATTTTCAGCCGCTTACGAAGCTTACCGGATTGGACAGCCTGTATATGCGCGGGCTCGGGTCGTCACGGGAGGAGGAGATGAAATATTCAAGCGCTTTCCATTAACGGGCCGGTTTATACTTATCGAGGATAAAGTCAAAGGGGTGGCGGTAGGTGTGGTTTGGCGAGTCACGCTTCGGATACAAAATAAAGGGTAGCTGCCTTTGCCTTTTCGGCGTCGCGTCTGTAGATCGAGCAGACAGAAAGCGGACAGAGGACGCGAGTCTGTCGGGCAAGCGAACCGATCGACCGGTGGTGGTCAATGGTCGACGTTAGTTTCGATCGTGGAGAAAAAGTAGCAGGGAAACGGAAGGAAAACAGGCGAGACCGACCGATCGAGGGGGTGGCTCTGCGATAGGGACGGGTGGTGGTATGGTATATTATAACAGGTAACGGGTAACGGGCCGAAGGAACAGGTTGGTGGAAGCAGCAGACGAGAACGTCGAGCTCGGTGGCGGACCGGTAAAACGCGTCGACTGCCGTACGGGGTGCAATAGTTTAATTCATATGTAAATGGAGCGGTAAAGTACGGGAGAAAAGTTGCACGGGGCTACGCGAAGGGGCGCTCGAGTGATTCGTACACATGTACGGTCGACCTCGTAAATCTGCAACGGGATACTCTACGTAATTAGAGCGGTGACGCCCCCGGCCACCCACCGCTACGCGTTACCACGTAGTACTTGTTCGATCTCTTAAACGGATGCGTACGTTCCAAGCAATACTTAGTCAACTAGATGGAGAAGGATCTTTTTCTTTCCTAGTTACTCGCGTCGATCGAGATGGAGACGTTGCAGGTGTATCGCGTAAGTCGCGTCGCTTCGTTTGTTTAATGGTTGGGAGATAAGGAAAGATGAGGGCGCGAAAAGAAAAAGTAAAGAACGAAGAAGACGAAACGAGTGGTGGTCTCGCGTAGGAGCGGGCAGAATGAACGAAGGTCGAGGAATCGGTAAAACCGAGAAGCGGCCGCTACCGCGGCCGCGATCGCGAGGGTCTAGCGGATCACCGTCGGTGGCGAGAGTTCGCATAGGTACACGGCCGCTGTTCGTCCGTCCCGTACTCTGTGATTTATGTTTGCCATACATTACCCACCGAATAATCCCACGAAAGGGTGGTATACCGCGTCCGAGACGTCCCCCAAGCATGACGCCCAGCAAACACCCTTCCGTCGGAGGGTCGGACGCGCGGCTACGGCTGCCACCCGGCGTTTAACCGCTACTCCGTTGATCGCTCTATCTGTTTCAATTAAAACTCTGCTCGAGCCAGTTTCGCGACAAACTGTCGCGTTTCGACCGCGATCGATCAGCTTTTTCAAGTTTTCACGTTTTGCGCGACCTCCACGAACTCGATCAACGAATTTCCTCGAGAACGCACGATTACCGAGTACGTGGACAACCGAGTCGAGCGGGCGAAGAAAGTAGCCGAATACGATTTAGTACGGGCACAGTACCTACATACGTGTGCGTGTTACGATTCCCGTTTGTTCGCGATTCGGCACGCTCAGTATCCGATGAAACCACCAAGCAGAGAGTCGCGGTAATTTGCTCGAAGGCAACACCTCAGCCTTTATCGCGTGGTCAACGTGTAACCGGTAGACAGTTGTGCTCGTCGAGGATACACCGTGACTCGTTACACGCGTGATTTCATTTGCGAGCCGCGTAATCGATAGCGTTGCGCCGAACACTGTGTTTCGATCAGGGGTAACGGGATATCGAGAACGAACGGAAACGCGGGTAACGAGAATATTATCAGCAATGGCTTGTTCAAGGCGATCGAACGATTACTGGATCGCTCGACAGACAACGATCTTTTCCTTCTACTTTCGTTGGCCAGAGAGAAAGTATAGCAGCTCGCGACAACAAACGTTCGCTAATTATCGAACACGCGTGACGAGTCGCGTACGATCCACCGCGAATATTTTTGTGTTCACGAGGAAGAACCGCGTGCGCGCGTATTTTCTTTGTCCGCGATGTTCTCTCTCTACAGAGGCGGTGCCATTATCGTCTGGATTAGGCACTCGGTTTGCGATCGCCGCGCGAACCGCAATGCCGTTATACTCTCTAAATGGCTTCGTACGTACTCAGCGGAAGCAGTCATTTGTGATAAGGGCTCGTTCGCGCGTCCGCGCGAGAGTCGCGCGAGAACGACCGCCACTTTCTTTCGTCGTCGTCGTCGTCGTTGTCGTCACCGTAGCGATCGCGGACGCGGTTGTAGTTGTGGAACTGCCGGAATCTCTCGAGAGGGAGAAACGGCACGAGGGTGAAGATTGCCGGCAAACCCGATGCGCGCGGTCGAGACAGCCGTTGCATCCGTGTCGCGCGGCCGTCGAAGGAACGAGGGCATAGTCGGATGAATAAAGAAGGAGGAAAGGGTGAGAGGAGGGGGAGGAGAAGGAGGAGGAGAGGAAACGTCTGAAAGTTGGGTAAGAGAGACAAAGGAATCGCCAAGGAGCGCGATAACGACCGAGAGAGCAGAACGGAACCGTGGAGCGAACTCGCGACCAAAGCGATGGCTTGCGAACAAAATCGAACGAATCGTACAATTCGAACGATAGTTTGCCTTACCGATCGTTGTAATTGTAACAACCGCGTATTTTCGCGCGCTCAAAACTATTATTTCGTTCGCTTCTCGACCACGAGAGAGAAACAGAAAGTAATTGAAATTCACCGCTGTTGTCTCGCGTGACCGGAAAACAGACGAGGTGAACGATGAAGTTCGAGCGAGCACGGTCTTGGAAAAAGGTAACACGATGCTTTCTCGTGAGGCACGAGCTGCGAAACATTCGGTACACCGATGTTCGACCGGTTCGAGAAAGGGATGATCGGTGAACGAAGGTGGCTGTAGTAAACGCCGCGGCAGGACGCGAGGACACGACGAAACCAGCGAGGGGGACAACGAACGTTTTTTTCCTGAGTAGCGTGGCATCGCGAGGCAGGGTGAGACAGGACGAGACAGGGCGAGACGAGTTGCGACCGCGCTAAGGCGCTAGGGAGCAATTCCCTTAAATGCCCTGTCGTCCGCAAAAAGCCACTCCGGGTAAAAAACAGCCTGCCGCGGTGCGTTCGTGCGCGTTCCCTCGAATATCGTGTGCGTGTCGACACCCGCCGTGTCGTTCGGTCTATCGCGTTTCGCTCGCTCCTTTTCCTTCCCGGGATTATATTAGTCTTTATGGCATCGATAAAGTGCACCGTCGATTCTTCTAGTTTCCGCGGCTCCCGGACCCTCCTGCCGCGTGCTCGCCCCTCTCTGTCTGAATTTGACATCTCGAGCCGCGACTTTTTACTTACCTCGACTCGATATCTCTCGATGAAACCGATCGGATATCGAGAACGACTTTATAATAACGATATTATCGATGTTTCGCATTCCTCGGTTCTGTTGCGATTACACGTGTTTTTGCATCCCAATCAATTAGATCTTATATATCGCGTTTACCGGATGCTCTGTGGACGTTTGGCTGTAGCCGAATCCTGGCGAAGCGGACTGGTTTTTCCAGCTTTATAAAATCGGATCGAATCACAGATCTCACGGTAAATTGAACGGTGCCAGATATTTCCAATATTTGAAGCTACAACGGAAATCGCAGTCGCTTCAGGAAATGAAACGTGTGTCTAATTTCCAGTGCTCGTTCTCCGTGTACGCATGCGACCACGCTTGCATTCGGTTCCCCTTTCCCCGATCCTCAGTTCCGTTTCGTTGCGATCGGTGCGCGACGCGACCACGTCGACCGATCGCGTCATCGAAATTTGCTTACGATCGGTTTCTCGCCTTATTTTCGGCCGCGCTCGAAAACACCGCGGAACGTTTCGCGGTGGTCTTCCACGCGAAACAGATGTTTCTCCTCGCGTCGAGTCCTAGTCGGCGGTGGTTCATTTTTCGGAGAAAACCAAGAATCGAGAAAGTCGTAAAGAAACGGCAACGAATCGTAGCTCGTAGTCATCGGTGTTGCCTACGCTCTACGGCGTTTCGTTTGTTACCTACGACTCACTGCTTCGTCGTAGCTGGACGAAAGGATGAAAGACGGTGGATGGAATGGATCGCGATACGGCGATGGCCATCGTTAAGATTGCGCGTCGAAGAATTCGCATACATAAGTGGATCGGCATTCTTATTCCTCGATCGATTCTCGCATTACGTATGCGAGAATGGAAGCGACTGATCCGTCGCGGCGGACCGCATTATCGTTTATCGAAAAAATATGAATAAGCTTTCCAATTTCCGACGTATCGTGACATTTCACCGTGAGACTGGCTGGTGATGGTAGCGGTAACGGTGGGGGAGCGGTTTTCAATGAAACGCGAACGATACAGTGAAACGCCATCCGATATTTCGACGCGTTCGTCGCATACGAGATCCAGCTTTTTCTCCTGCTCCGGAGGGTCTGCATCTCGTCACCGCGACCCTCTCCGACCAGACTTTCCCACTTTCCGCCGGAATCGAGCACGCGTTCGAGTATTTCGCAATACCGATCGCATCGACTGGCGCGACGCGACGCGACGCGACGCGACGCGACGGATCGACTTCTCTCGACCGTTCCTACGAGAATTCGCTGGAAGAACAAAACGATTTGGTAATCGTCGTGAAATCGGTTTAAACACGAACTAGTCGAAGTTGCAAACTCGAATTGGGTATCGTAACGACGCGTTTCGTTAAAAGTTCTTCACGATAGCCTTACGAAGGAATGTTTAAGAGCGATTTTATAGTGTCCGGCGCAGAGGTCAACCTATCCTCGGATACATCACCCCAAACCCTCGCGTCTTCTTGATGGATCGCGGTTCTGGTCCCCTTCTCCGTTCTCCTTCGTCTTACCCTGTCCTTTCACCCTCCCGTATCCCCACCTCTCCTGCAACCCACGCGCCTTTAACCCTGATCGCCACTTGCCACGAACCATCTACACCCTCCACCGTTTCTTCGACTTCGATCTCTCATTCTTTCCGAAAGATTATTATGCGTTGCGTTCTTACTTTCTCGTGCTTAATCGGTTCTACTTTTTTCTTCAAACTCGATTTCGTTCGATGGTACCGATCTAACGCGTCCGAAAATTCGATCGGTCGGGGAAATCGTTGAAATTTGTGCATCCGCTGGTTCACGAGAAGTACGAGGAGATGCTTTCTAAACGAAACACTGTCAGCGACGGAAGCCGTTCGAGCGGCGACGAATCGTTTGAAATCGGGAACGAAAAGGAACAGCTAAGAAAGCTGGGAGAGCTAGGATAGGGAGAGGTACGGGAGCGAGGTACGCATACCCGGAGCAATTTCTCCGGAACAGGAGCACCTCTAGGTATCTTTTTACTTTGAAATTCCGTCGATACATCACGCCTCTGAAACTTGCCTCGCCCCGCCTTCGCCTCCACCATGCTCCGCCTTACCGCGTCAACCAACCTTTCCTTTGCTTTCCTTTGCATTTCGCTTCTCTCTTTCTCTCACGCTCCTCTTTTCTTCCCTTCGTATTTCTCCTTTGCCCGTTTACCTATACGTACACGTCTATATCCATCTATGCATCCCTCTACGCGCCCGTCTATTTTTACCTATCTTATCTTAGGGATCCGCTATGCACGACTTCGGAACAAAAATTTGATTTCTCGAATTTTGATGAAATACAAAAGAAACATGTACTTAGGTACTTGCAATCGATGCAGGACTGAACGCGGTATTAAAAAATATCGAGCGGGGATGAGAGACGCGCGTCTGTTCGTTCTCGTGTGTACGCTCGCTGCAAAACGGAAAAGATGCGTTCTACTTCGAGACTCTGACCTGGCCACCTTTATCTCGCTCGACGACGCTATCTCGCGAATATCTCCTCCGTCTTCGTCCTTCTTTGCTTTTTCGTTCACAGTTCACAGGTAATCCCACTTCTCTTGACCTTGTACTCATTGATTCATCGCATACCGATCTTTTTAGTTTCCTGATCTCTGGGAAAGAGAAAAAATACGCTACGCGTACGCGAACGATTTCCTCTTGTTTTCGATATACTCGTCGCATAAGAATTTGTTTTAATTTTCATTTCATTGGTTACGGAACGCGCGCCGTATACCTCGAACATAGGGAGCGCGGCGAATACAATTCCTACGTAACACTCTTTTCAGCGGTTCAGATAAGATTTGAAACGGACTTGACAGTTTATAAGTGAGAAACAGTCCTCGGACGCGTCGGCTCTCGAACACAGAAACGGAGCAGTGGAGTAGAAGTTCGAGTAACTTTCCGTCGACATGGGAACATAACTTTAATTACAGAAGTTTGTGCATTGTCTAGGAACATAGGCACGGCAAGAAACCGAGCTCTTTCTCCGGCCAAAGTTTTCCGCGTGTCTCGAGACAAAGCAGCCCGGGGACCTATCGGCGAAGAGAATCGCGAAAGATCGGAGAAAGAGGGATGGGGCATCGAACGTTGCTCTTTCATTCTCTTCCCATCTTCCCCTCTCTTTTTCCTCTCCTCCTATCCTCTTCTCCGTCCACTGTTCGTATTAATACGCGGACCCCGGAGCAAAGAAGTAGAAAAGATGGTTAGAAAATGATCGGAAACATGAGAAAATAAAAGATTAAAAGGAGCGTACTCGATGCGACAGGGTAGGTATGGAGATGTGCATACGTATACGTCAACGCGCGTATCGTACAGAAATCTTTTTTCTGCGTAAGCAGCATGGGTATATATATATATACTATTATACACACACACACACACACACATCACGTATTTGAAGCGCGTTAAATTGCGAAAACAACTTTGTATTCAATTTCCGTGCAATTGACATTTTTGGTTTTCCCTATCTATCCGTTTACCGTTCTAATAAACTAGATCGACAGGCATAGTAGGAAGACCGGGAAAAAGTAGGTACTATAGGAAAGTATATGCGACGCGAGAAAGAAACAGGCGGTGAAAAAGTTAGGCAGAAGAAAAGGAAGATGTTGTCCGCGACGAGTTGACACTAGCACGCGACCAACAAAAAGACCGAGCCCAGGAACTCCTACGGCTCCATCTTAATTATCTTGTTAGTCGAATAGCCGGTTGCCGTTGCTTCTCTAAATGCCAACTCGTACTTTTTTCTTTTCTTTTACGTTTAACTCACGGAATCCCGTCTCGAGCCGAAATCCGTTGCTTTCTCGCAACTATTGTCCACGATCTCGTATACATATATGCTGCGAACAGCTGACCGAACGCTCGTATTCGGATAGCGATTGTTTTAGATCGAAAGTTGCTTCGTACTCGAGCTGTTTCTCGCAGAAGGAGTCACGTATTCGCTATTCCACACACCATTGTCAGCCAGGCTAAACACGGACTAAACTCTGTATATTTATTTAAGTGTATCGACGATATATCGGAGCCAAGTTGGGAACAAGTTTATCGCGTTAACCGATCGGCGACGCATGCAATCCTTGCGATCGTTCTGTCGCGTTATTTTTCAACGCATAATAACGGTCTACGGTATGTTCGAACGTAAACGCATGCATTATTAAACGATTGACTCAATTCAAAGGCAAATTAACGGACAACGGGCTTAAGTCGACTGCTTGCTAACATGCGAACGGTCCCATCCAATTGAGGACCACCCAAATTGTTTCTCTCATCTTGAGACGATTCGTGATTCGGTCCTATTCGTCGACCGTTCCAGAACATACGCGGCCACGTTCTCGTTGCATTTCGAACGAACTTTCTCGTCGGAAACTTCAATCGATTCGCGTGCATCGTGAAATCGTTTCTCGTATAAAACAATTAACGATATCTCTCCTATATCTGTTTCCGCTTCCGCTTTCGATGTACACCTACAACAGAATCATCATCTTTTGTACGATAATATTTTTCGTATCGTAGACTCATGGTGATTCGATGTTTCGACGGATAGGAGAGCACGCGTGAACCAACGCACGATGATTCAGGAGCGACGTGTTCCTCGTGAAACGTTCCGGAGCAAACTACGTTCGAGGAGAAACCGAAGGGAATGCAACCAAACAGCATGAACATGCTGGTAAGAAAATGATGCGGCGCGAGCAATTGGCGCCGTATGGTCATGAGGGCGTTTAATCCCTTGATTCGAGTCGAATTCTTCTCACGGGGTCGATAAACCTTCGCCGAGAATATTTCGGTTAATTAAAGAAACGGTCGCGCATGCGGGATCGACCTAGAAAATATCAGCTTTTCTCGGATGATCGATTAAACGCGTGCGTGCGTATCCGTGTGCGGTTGTTAACCATCACCGATCGAGGTGATGTTTATAGTAAGAAACGATTTCTTGAAAATCCTATGCGGACAAGTTTGCGGAGAGAAATCCGTTCTCGTACTCCAGGGCTGTGAAGTCGAAGACAATTTTAGGAGTATTCTCGTGTAGCCTGCCACCGTTCGAATCTGTCTTAACTTTCTTGGCTCCCTAGAGCCCGTTCTTCTTTTACCTTTTCCAAATAAACAGACAGCTAATCGATAGCCCGTCATGCTCCCGTTCCCTTCTACTATTTGGGCCGATCATTTTTTTGTCGCTACCAAAGGATATCGATTCTCGTATTTCTCTTCTCTAAGTCATTCGTTTTCCATTCAACGTACCTATATTCGCACCTTAACCTCGACTATGCTTTGCGTTAAGCGCCCCGTCTTTGTTCCGCGTAAAGAAATCGTGGAGAAGTTCTTTTTCGATCTCGTTAATACGTATCGAAAGTCGAAGAGGGAGAAGATTATAGGAAATCGGAGGGGATAAAAGAATGGAAGGAGAAGAGAGAAAAGTGAGATCGGGGATGATGCGAAAGGTTGAGAATAATCGAGAGCGAGGAGAAAGGCATAGCGTAGAAGCGTGCGATATAGGGTATGGATAGGTAACGCGCGAGGGGTGAATGCGCGCGTTGGCTAGATGCGATCGGACAGATGCGATATTGCCGTCGTAGCCGAAGCTGCTCCGTCCGTCCGTCCGTCCGTCCGTCCGTCCGTCCGCCCGTGATCTTGACATTTCCTGTGGCGCACACGCGAGTACCGTCTGTACAGTACCGTGCAAAACTCTTGGCTCGCTTCTTTTCTTATCGTTGTATCATCAATTAAACAAATTACTTGAAAAATGTAACCGTTTCTAATTACCATCGCTATCATGTTTCGCGCGTACTTAAACGGAAATGTATTTTTAGCCATTGCCGCCTTTGTTACGTTGCTTGTTCATTTACGGTGTCTTCTTTTCTCGAACACTTTCCCGACGAATCCGAATTTTATCCAAATGCATTACGCTAAAAAGAGGTGCGCACAAAATTCCTTAAAACGATTCATCTGTACGGGAAGAGAGAGTTGAAAAAGGTTGTTTTGGTCGTTCAGAATGATGTAACGGTGTGAAAATATCGCACGCCTACATGTACCTATGCGTTGTATACTTATTTTGCAGTCGTTTCGAACGGGCGAATGAACGGAAATAATTAAAATAATCAAGATTTTTCATAGGTTTCCGAACCAACAAAATGTTGTTTTTTGTTCCAGTTTTTGTTTTTTATCTTCGATAGGTAACGCAAAACTTTTTGCACGGTACTGTACGTGTAAGTACGACGCGGCCATCGTGAGTTCCTTTCTCGCCCCGCAAACGTGTTTTCGTGGCTCTCCTTCGGTCCAATAGGTACTTATCTGAATCTCTCCTTTTGTTCGTCTTCGGTCCCTATGCGTGCGACCACCAGGGCTCTTCGTCTAGCGCGTTCGCCAAATTCCCTAAGGATTCGTAAAATTCACCCCTGCGCTTCATCCATCGCTGTTTCCACGTAAGATCATCTTGCGTCCGCGTTTTCTCTGTCACAGGCAGAGCTCCCCGGATCTCTAGATCCGCACCGGTTGCAACCATTATCGTTCGTTATAAAAGCGTACGCGTTCTCACGCGTGTGCCCGGTCGGGTAACGCGACGCGACGCGATGGCTGTCGAGTTTCAAGCCGAACTCCGTTTACATCGTTTTGTCTGGCTAAGAGTAACGACGAAATCGCGAAGCTTATCAGTTCCGTTCCGTTTCGTTTTCGTCGTTACACCGACTAACGTATTTAACGTTGCGTTGTTTCTTTACCGAACAATTGCGTCGCAAGTTTTTGATACGCTTATACCTTATACCTCGATTATTTCATCTCGACACGGTGAAATTGAAAATGCTAATTCGATTGTTAACGGTGGCCGACAGGCGTGACGTTTGGTGAATGGCTGGAAGGAAGCGGTAACGAAGAGGGAAGAAACTGAAGAAGAGGCGTTTTCGCGAGGGTGACAGAAGGGTAGCAGCTACGTTCTATTCAGCTAGCGCAAGCTGCGGTCAAGCAAATTGCAATAAACTGTATTAAATGCCGGAGCGAACCGCCTTTGTGAACGGTGAAAAAGGCGGAAACAGAAGAACGAAGCGGACTGCCGCCTGGATGCGCCGTGTCGGGTCTGGGCCGGGTTGGTTGTGGGCGTGAACGTTCGACCGGCAAAGTGGGCGAGTATCGCGTAACGAGCCTCGAACGTCTTCCAAATATAGCGGAACGATGTCTGACAACCGATGGTCCGCTACCGGCGACAATGGCGAGTCCGAGGTACGACAATACGTCGATGTCGGACACACTGGAAAAAGCGTTCGAAAACGGTCGGTCTTTCGTCTTTCGTCTTGGATGGCACGCGCTCGCATTTACGTTACAGGCGCGGCCGCCTACCGTCAACTCCAATAGCCGGTAAACGTTTCACTTTGCTTGGGTCACGCCTCGTTGCAACCAGTCGCTTAATCGTTTCTTTTGTCGCGTGTGGGGAAATGCCACAGCCTGTCGAGCGTCAACAATTTTCTTCTTCGACGTTTTTATTGCCGTCGTTACTTTCAAAGAAAATGCCGATAATAATAGCAAGAATAATGGTCTGGCCTCGGGACGAGGGTCGAAAAGTTGTTTGAAAAACGTGAGAATTTAATCGCGTCGTTGTTACTACGCGAAAGAAGAGACGAAACCGTACCGGTTGGTAGGAGCAATCCTCGCCATAAAACACGGAGAACGCGGAGCTTTATTTTATTTCATTCAATTCTTCACAGCCGACAACCACCGTACGAATATGGAATCGAGTTGTTACGCGGTAGCTCTCGGTGGATGACGAGATACAGGGGGTAGGTAGGTGGATATCGGTGGTTTCTTTGGTAGGGGACGAACTCCGGACGACGCATAGCGCATAAACAAGTGGCGGGACATAGGCGCGTGGGCGTGCGACCACGCGACCACCCAATACTATAAGCTGTTTCTACCTATCATCGCTATTTCTCGCTCGCTCTTCCTTCGCAACATCTTTCACCGGCATTTCACAAGGTCGCTTACTCGATTTTATTCACTTTTGCTTGCACCCCCTTTGACCGGCAGTATTTTTCGCATCCCTCGTTTAAACATCAAATAAAGCGACTCGTTTCATCCGAATCTGTCTCGTCCGTGTATTACTCGCCCGCTTACCGTCAATTACACATATCCTGTGTTTAGTTTCGATTAGTCTTGGATCGTATCTCAACGATTTACTTTTCGCGTAGACGCGACGCAGTCGATGCGAAGAAAAAAGACGACCGATGAAATGGGAAACAAGAGGGGTAGTTTATGGTGCGGAGAGAAAGCAGGGACGAATCAAGCGGCAGGCTACGCCGGTAGTCGCGGTGGAGGAGTCTCGGAGTTTCAGAGGATGAAGTTGAGAGAGAGAGAGAGAGAGTGGGTAGGGGCAGTAGTCGGAAAAAAGGGCGGAGGAGGAGGAGGAGGAGGAGGGGTTGTAGGAAAAAAGCGATGCCGTAAAGCACTCAGTGGGGAGCGTGATCCGCTTACGAAAGTCAGGTGGGCCTACGTTACCGCTTTACCTAGCTGTCTTCGACGCATCCACCCACTCGCACACACTCATACATACGTACAAGCATACGCGCGCGTTACGACACGGGACCGTGTCGATATTTTACTTTTACCCTTATTTCTTACCTAGAGCGTTGTCCTTGGGTGCAATCGACGGAGGAGCATGAAACGGTCGCGTATCGAAAGGAATTGTCGCGTTCGATGAAACCATGTGAAGCATTAGCACGGTGAAAGATCGATGAAATAATTATGGGTTTGTCGAATGTTCGGTGGTTGTAACATCGTTATATAGCCAGCGCGCGATGCTTTTCGGTGTCGTTCCTTCGAGAGGAGCGTGTCGTTTAATAACTTAAGCGTCGTCGACGCAGCTGCTCGTCTTAATGAAACATTAGCTCGGAGGATCCAGGCCTGCTGATCTCGACGCAATAAACTCCTCTATGTTTTCTTGCTCGGTTACCCGTCCACCGCCAACGTTCGTCGAGTAAGCTCGCCGGCGTTCTCTTCGTGCCTCGTCTATCCATCTTTCCTCTTTATACGTTTCCTTTCCACGCTCCTCTTATCGTCTCTCGTCTCTATCGGTTTAACCGCTCTTTCTTTCATTTCTCACCGTGGCTACTCGAGAGAAGAAGACGGTCGAGCGTTTCGCCGGTGACACGGTTACATAAAGAGGGAACGCGAAAGAGACGTTATTGCTAAACGCGTTCAATTGATGTTCTAGGGCACCCCGATTCTCGTTCAATCCGACCCGTGATCAAGCATCGCAATGCGAGCAACCTCGCTCCCACTCTCCTCGGATTCCACTGTTAATCGTTGAATCCTCGACTCATTCCTGACTCGCGAGGTCAACGCGAGCATTCGGTTGAGTTTACGCTCGCGGTTTACCAATCGTCGACAGCCTCGCACCCTTCGTTCCTTGGCGATGCCGTCTATCCATTTTCTTTCTTCTCGTAAGAAACACGATCGGATGGAAGGCCAAGTGCCAAAATTTTGAATAAAATAAGATTTATCGAGATTTCTCTTCCTTTCGACGATCTGTCGGCAACCGATCGTCGGTGTAGGAAGAAAACATGGTTTCGCGCGTACTGCGGGGAACGGGTAAAGGCTGACCGGTTGAAGTTGCAACGCGTGCACGCGGTTGAAAGAAGAGCGCTCGAATCGCGAGCACCAAAAGAAAACACGCTGCCTCGAATACGAGATGGACGGTAGAGTAGAAGGACTGCGAAGCGGCGAGAGTGACACAGGAGGAGAAAGAGGAAAAAGGTAGGAAGGTTGGCGGTGTTTCGCCCGATAGATAGGAGCAACGGGCACCGGCTGCTACCGGCTTGTCTCGGAGACGCAACTTTTTTCCGTTTACCGGTGCAACGGAGTCGCATTATTACCAGCGTGTGCTGTATCGCAAACTCTCGCTCATCGTGAATCGTACAAAGGCACGTCCGCGAGGCTGCTCTATTCAGAACGTAATTAAAAGCCGTATTCACGCGAGCTGGCTGTTCCCTCGTGGCGAGCCTTTCCTTCGCGGCAGACTTCTGGAAGTCAACCGCGACAATGCACCTCTTCGTGGCCTATTGTTCCTTTCCGTGACATTCCTGCCTTTTTTACTCCGTCGTTCGAGTCACCGGTTGGCGTTTATCGTTTCACGTGCATTACGTACCACCTACCCGGAAAGAACTCGCGGCGTCGATGTCCGAACGGCGGGAGGGAACGCGAGGTACGTCCATCGGCGAGCTGTTCGACTCGTTTCCGAAAGCAGAAACAAAAATGGTGCGACGATTACATATTCGCGCGCCGTTACAGCTACTGCATTCGCTTCGAGAGCCGCGATGGGAGGGAACCGGGGTGCGTCCGGAAGAATACAGCTCGGATGACCCTAGGAAAGTAGCGTCGGATTTTCGACGTCGATCAACGGTGGAAAGCTTCGAGTGTATCTTTTCCGGAATCAACATAACAAATTCAATGATACAGCGGGCCGCGCGAGTCGTTCGAGTCACCACGCACGCGATAACCGCTCCTACCGTCGATGTCCCTGGCAAATATATGGGTGACATCAGCATATGCATGAAAGAAGGGTAGACGAGGCTGTCGATGCGGGTGCCGGCTATCGATTGCCTTCCGAATCCTGCACGCGCTCCGCGTTACGATCCCAGCGAATCTTCGGTTTCGAAGAAAAGTCATAAGGATCGGAAAATTTCGTATCGCGTTCGCGCCACGATTCCGCCTCGATGTCTCGCACTCACGAAACTAGGATTGCTCTCGGTATTGAGCGACCGATATGGCGCGCCAATCGTCCAGTTTTTTCGCTGTAACGAACAACGCGTACAGGAACGAAGGATACGATCGTGCCCGCTTTTTGGTCTTTGTTGCATCGATTCGTCGATTCATAAGATCGCGACTCATTTTCACCAACCGCTTATTTCTGTACTCTCGACGGAAGGTTGTCTTGAATACGATCCGTTTCGTTGCGCTTTTTACGCGCAACATTCAGTTTAATTGGAAAAAGTCGATTTATATTTATGAGCAAGACCGTTTCGTCGGGAACTCGAACATTTACAGCGAACGCGTAGTATTTCCTGTTGTTCGAATTACCGCGTGTTCGTTGAAACAAACGATGCACCTACATACATATAGATATAGGATAAAGATGACTCGATGATTCGTTCGACGGATACGCGTCAATTTGAATGACAACTTTTCGAGACATCGTAATGAACGAACAAGTAATCGAATTAAATTCAAATTGCTATTACTCTCACTGTTTCGACAGCTAGTTTTGTTCGTATTTTCAGCGTACCGCAAAGGGTTCCAGTCCCGTTGAATTAAGTAAATAAATGAATAAAAAGTAATGGAACAAAATGCGAGGATAGATGTGTAACGATGTTTTCCTTCCAACGTTTCTTCGTTCCATCCTCCCTCTCCCTTCCTTTCTTCTATCTCTCTTTCGTTCGGACGAAACAAGAAGAGCGCGGTAGGTACATCTACCTGTTGTCGCGATAACGAAAGAAGGAAAAGACAATATTCGTCTTTGGTCGTGGTTCGTTAGCAACTCCAGGGAGTTAATTAGCGAAAAAGTTAATTTCTTGTTCGCTCATAATCGGACGCCCCTGATGAAATACGAGCTTGATAAAGACGGTTGAAACTGGAGTTTTTGGAACGTGGGGGAAAAGAAGGGTACGTCAGCCGGTAAATAAATTAACGCTGGTCTACGAAGCGCGTACTTTCCAGACGACTTGTATCGCGTCGCGAGCAAGTACCGATGTGTACCCGTACATGCAGGTACACGCATACGTACGTGTGTACGCGTACGCACAGGTTTAATAAGACGAGAACGAGATGTATCGTTGAAACTATTACGGCCTGAACCCCGATTTTTCGTCTAGACATGGATACGTATGCGCGCGTATAAATGTCGTATTCTTTCTATTTTGGCGAAAACGGTACGGATAGAAAGTTCGAGGCGAAGGGAAAGATAGGTAACGGTGAGCGATGTTACCGAGGTCCTAGAAAGAAAAATATTTTCGTTTCGTTCCGTGCCGCGTGGATCGGCCGTTGGCGATGAACTTTCTGAATAATTACCAACGGTATGAGCTTGATTCATCACCGAAGTTCGCCTACCTAAGATGCTTTATCTGCGCGTCGCAGTCTCTGCGAAATTAATATGCTAATACCCGTGTGGCTCCCTCTGCTTCAACCCCCGGCGCACCCCGGAGCGCTGGCTCTCAACCTTGCGGCCCGCGCTCTCTCCGGCACCCTGCTAACGCGCTTTCAGTCCACGACATCGAACCTCTGAACCGGAATGGATCGGCAAACACGAGCGTAGACCATGTCGTTTACGAGCTCGTTTCTCGATCACGCTAATTACGCGTTTTCTGTTTATCCGTTTATCTATCCGTTCGTCTACCTATTATTATTCTTTATCCTTCGATAGACAGGTGAGCGTGCCTGCGTCGAATCGTGTGAATGACCGGTACGAATGATAGTTACAAAATTCACGGATCTGTTAATAATGCGATGGGAAATCGCACGAAACGAAGCGTTTCCGTGGCGATTCGTGAGTTACGAACGGTCGAATCGTTCGAACCGTGATTAGTCGGGGTGATTGCGCGTGACGCATCGTTACTACGATTTACGCGTATATACCTACATACGTTCGACGTATAACGTGGTTAGTAACGTGGCAATTATCGCTCGTTCGCTTCAATTAACGGTTAACAGCTTCTCTAGAACAATATTAAATCGTAGTCGGCAACAAATTCAGATTATTTCTAACCACTTTCTCTCTCACTCTCTCCCTCTCTCTGTCTCTCTCTCTCTCTCTCTCTCTCTCTCTCTCTTTCTTTCTCTTTCCTCCTCTAACCCCCCTCCCCCCAGCTATATTATCCCCTGAAACGATAATTTAATAAAAGAATATTGTTTGAAGTGGAATATTGGAAAAGAAATTCGTCGGGGATCGTGAAGTTCACGCGAATGATTTCGAGTCGATCGAAAGTACGGTTCGAGCGTGCATCCCCACGATTAACCGTGGATCGTTGTAGCCGAACGAGGCTGCGATGAAACTACGAAAAAATTGATCTACCGACGGGCGGCTGGGCTATTGTGTAATTTAGTAATGAAGTCCGTGCGTCGTTCGAGCGCGCGCCACTAAATCACAGGGCGTAGATTGGGGCGCGCTCGACCAGCTGTGACCCAGTGCTTTCCGCTAATTTGCCGTAACTCTCGTCCTCTATACTTCCACGCTTATACAACCTCGATCCTTACCTTTGTCGACAAAAAGATCATATTCTACCTACGATTTCTAGACGGTTGGATAATGTTGCTTTATCGGTCAACTATTTGTATCTACCGATGCGTTTTACGTTCGATCGGTAAACGATCGAATAAAACGGGTTTTTAAGTACACGTTCGGATTGACTTAAGATCGGGTTCGTAAGTCGAGGACAGAAGCGAAGCACGGCCGAACCACGGGGATGGTGCGCGCATCGAACAGTCAAGGTTAGAAGGGGATTATGCCTTAACGTATCGGAGCGTTCCAGGGAAGAAAGAAGGGGAACTCTCAGCGATACGTATGTGTACGCTATGTGGCCCGTGGTATGTTGAATATGCTCGCTATGTCGACTCGTGTTCCGGTTTTGATGCGTTCGCGAGATAAGATTGCCCTTTGTTACCACGACTCGTGTCTTCGAGACCCAGGAACCACCACCGCGGCTTTTTACCTACGATCCTTCTTTTTTCGTCGTCTCCTGTCGTTTCTCTCTCTCTCTCCCTCTCGACTACTACCACCACCCTCCCGCCCTCTATATCTATGTTTCACTCGTTTTCTTCGGTACCAGGCTAGATTCCGTCGAATCGTGCACCTCCTGCGGTGCAGCATAATACTTTCAGATCTCGCGCCATCGTAAACTTTCGTCGGGTAACATGTTGGTTCCGCGAAATAACGACTTCTCTTTCGCGTCAACGAATATTCTCTCGGATTCGAATTTCGTTTATATTTGTCTAGATACGTTTTGATTTTTTTCGTAAACAATTACGTATGTATTTCGTTTGTTGGATCGGTAGGTTCGTTAAAATGAAAAAGTCTAAATAACGCGTAGAATTTGCAACTTTCGATAACAAGTTCATATCATGTTTTTTGTTTTCGTGATTTAAATATTCAAAGATATGACGCACGTTTCGCGTAGAATTGAATTCTGTCGATACAATTTCGTGATCACGAGTTAAAGGTTATCGCTGTTTTTCATTCGTTTTCGACTCGTCGATGCTACGTATCGAGAAGAAGAACATTTGTTCGATTTAATCGTAAGTATGAAAAGTACGTAACATTTTGCGTTTCCCTCGAGATGAATCGCATATAAAATTCATTACACGAACGAATAGAGTTAAACGATCGGCTCGAAGACGCCGTTTAAACGGTGTGGTTAATTCTCGGTTGGCTCGGGGTATCAGGAGAGATTGTTTTCAACAGGAACGACGGTATTGGGGCACGGCGAAAAGCCGACGATAAAAGCGTGACGGAGTATGGTCGAGTTGAGCGGAACGAAGCGAAAGTAGGGTGCAACGGGTAAAGGTGAAAGACTGCGATGCGCGCGGAGAGGGTGAATAACGTAAAGGTAAGGCGGGGCGGTGGGGGATGGGCAGAGGAAAATACACGGTAAGAAAGTAGGCTCTGGTCAAGCCGGTACGAAAGGCCGAAACGGTACAGGATACGCCGCGTGCGATGGACCAAATGAAACGGAATAGAACGGAACAACGACAACGTAACAGGCTCAGCGTGGTATGGACAGGAGTGTGCTGGGGTATGGGCACGGGCACGAGCACGAGCACGAGCACGAGCACGAGGGATACGGGTACGCCGCGCTGGTCGAACAGAGTCGAGTCAGGGCATCGTCGAGATATGCCCTGCCTACGGGTGCAACGACTCCGCTGACCTTTGTCCGGTCTGTGCTCCGGCCTGGCCCCGCCGGTGTACCAGCGAGTTGCTCGATCCACCGTCTCCTACCTCCGAACTCGGACTCGAGGGACGACGAACACGATGCACCGAACCACCGGACGATCCCTCGACTTACCACCGGCGAATCTCGAGTCTCTTCTCTATACCTGTATTCGCCGGTCCCTTTTACACGTACACACTTACACGCGTGCAGCTACTTATTTACAGCCCCCTAGCGTTCGAACGAAAACAGAAAGTACAAGTAGAAATATGTATTATGCTTGTATCGTTGTTTTCGATGGTTTCTTGTTTGGCGAAACAGTTACGAAATCGTTTCATACAATTCGAAGCTTTGTTATAACCAAATACACGGTATACGTAGCCCTCTTATCGAAATCGAGCGTCGGATCGAGACGCGAGTCGAGAAGCTCGCGGTTTCTTGATCCTTTCGTTATTCCGGTGTGGCCAGCGAGAGACTCGAAATGTAGCTCGCGATTAAGGATAAATTCGTGGTAACGGTAAGATGAAACGAAGGCTAACCACGATCTAGTTCTCACGCGAGTTCTTGTCGCGTAAGAAATAGTCGGGGCAGCACGGGCTACCATCGGGCGAAGAAGCGTCCAGCGGAAGGACGGGTCATCTTCCGAGGTGAGGTTTAATGACGCTATAAAGATCTGGAGATGGTTAGGTGGACGAAAACGAGCAACAAGCAAAGTGTGCTTCACATTTTTTCGAGTACGATGACCGTCTTGTTCGCGATCGCGGCTAGATCGCGCGACGTTTCGTTCGAAAAACGATGCTTTCGGTACCGATATTTCCGTTACGTTCCGCTTCTTTTCGACGAACTTACTCGTACTCGTTAGCCTCTATCGGTTACCTCCTAACCGGGTGCTACATCCCGCGAGCATGGTGAAACGGAACTCGAGGTAGAATCTTCGGAAGATCAACGTTCCTTCGTGCATTCCAAATATACAGTTCGAGGATACGAAAGTTCAAGTTCGACAGATTCGAATACCGTGAACTTATCGATCGTCGTGCGCGACAAATTAAATCGAGTTTGCGAAGCGCAGGTGGCTTTACTCTAATTTACCGGCTCATTTCGAAGGGTAGCAGGCTAGGCTAATTATCGCGCATGAGAAAACATCCTTGGAACTTTCCGACTAATTTCGGTGGGACTACGGGAACGGAAGGGAGAGGGTAAAGGGAAAGGGATGGGGGAAGGGTAGAAGAGTACGAGAGATGGATGATACGGCGATACTTTCGGAGTAGGTATAAAGCAGCGATCTTCGCGATAACATTCTACCGTAATCGTTCGTTTCGCTTTATAGCTGTGCAAGTACATCGACTGACAGGTCAGCGTCGCCTCGACGCTTGGCCGGTTGGGAAACGTTAAATTCATTCGGGAGAGCTACGTCGGGTTTGTCGACAACGCGTTTGAACGAGAACGTTGCGTGTTATTCGAGAGAGACTTAAGGCGCGTTTAAATACTCGATGCATTCGAATACGTTCTCTCGATCGTGAACGACTGCGAGAACGTCGACGAATCTCTTTGTTTCGTATTTAGAAGCCGAAAGCGGGGAGAGAAATGTAAACGTACAATTACGTGCACAGATTTTGGAAAACTATCTCGACGCTTGACGGCTCGCTCGAAATTGTTTCCTAACGACATCGCCAGCTTCGCCGAACACGTGGGACCGATTTCATACGCGACAATGTGTTTACACGACAATCATGTAATTCCGATATTGCCGTCGCCGTCGATCGCGCGTCGATCAGAATAACGTTCTAAATACGATTCTCGCTGCGTAACCGTTCGCGGCTGCCGTTTCAAATTCGAACACGATTTCTCGCTTGTTCGCGTTGAAAATTCTTCCTCCAGCGCATAACACGTATACATCGTATATCCATCCTCCGTTGTTTTTAAATATCTCCATCTAGGATTGCCCCCAAATCGATCTGATTAGGTATTTTTCCCGTCGGCAGATTAATTTTCTGTGATTAATCTCTGTATCGCTTACCGTACACGGTAGTTCGATGTCTAACGACTAGTTGTCGATGGTCGGTGACTATTTTTAATCGGAATTGATGCGCGTGTGTAGAAGGAAGAAAGAAAAAGAGTTGGTTCGGCAACGGAAACTATCGGCCGGTAAGCGGTAGATCCGTTCGTTTGACGAGGTTGAGACGCGTAGCGATCGAGCGGTATCTACGAGAAATCGGTTAACCTCCGCGTAACTAGTGGGCAAGTCGATCGCTTGAAAACAGGATCCCTTTTTTATGCCGTATCTCGGCGTTCAAAAAAGATCGACGTATTTCTATTTAATTCTGACCAGTTTTCGGAGACTCGCGCGATTAAAACCGTGTGAAATTTACGAAGGAAACGCGCGTTCGCGATCTCAGCTGGGCTGCCTGCTCGTGTGCGCCGAGGAAAAGACAGCCGCCAGAAAATTATATCACACCGCGCATCTTTCGGTCCGACTCTCCTCTACGTAAAGCGCATACGTAATGAGGAAACGAGCGACCGGCCCTAAACGGGGGTCGAGCGCATGCCGCGATCCTTCCATTGCTTTCCCTTCGCTTCTCGACTTCTCTTTGCTGCTCACCTCCTCTTCGTCACCGTCTTTGTTCGCTTCCATCAACGCGCACCCTTTCCCCTTTCCTCTAACCGTTCCTGGCCCGTGTAAAATGCGATAATACCTATATGCGCGTACACGCGCGATTACCTACCTCTGCGCTTCGACCGTGCGTTCTCGCGTGCCTCGACGAAAGCACGTATAGGGGTACGCTAACACTTGGGAAACGAAAAGTTGACATTTTTATTCTTTTCCGAGTTGATCGGAAAGTTTACGTTTACGTCACGAGTAAAGGAAGATTAATTTGAAAGATCGCAAAGGTACCGGTCTCCTTTGTTTTCAGGTTTCAAGTAACCGTAGGAAAAAGCCGGTGCAACGTTAACGGAAGAAACCAACAAGAATTACCGAAAGTAGGACGATTGGGCGAAGGAGAACGAAATAAGGGTCGGTCGACGCATGGAATAAGTACGATAATCGGGTAACCGTGAGAACGAGCAAAAGTTTGGATAAGCTTGCGGTCGAGCTGCGCGCGAGCTGCGCGTGAGTTAAGACGAAACGGGAGTAAGGATCGGAAAATCTATGTAAAGGTACGCATCGAAGCTGACTAAAATCTCGTAAGCGCGCATCGTTTATCGCTGTTAACGCCGAGCAGCGAATTAAGATCGCGTGCGATAGAATATGGGTCCCGTTTTTCACCTTGCCTCCGGCATTCCTACGAAACGAGGATCGTGATTTTGTCCTGTCCTGCCGCGGTCGAGCCCCCCTCTATAGCCGCTCTCAACAACCGCATACGCGTTTACATTGCGCTCGTCCGAGACGCCGGGATACCAACTTTTTCTCTGATTCGTCTTTTCATTCGCGACCGATTCGCAGAAAAATATTCCACGCGCTCGCTGGTCGATATCGCCGCGGACAAATACGTATTTCGAAATCCGCCGCATCGCGACTCGGTAAAATAATAACCGATAGCCAGCTAGATGCGTTGTTGCCGTTACGAGCTAAGCGTTTCCAAGAAACGCATCGCATCCGGTAAAAACAGCTTATCAGCAACGGCTACTAGGTTTTTGGTACTCTGTGCTCGCTTGGCGTCGATCGAATCGGTGTTAAGCATTGTCCATTTTATCCGTTGATAGGAAAAACGTGCAGACCGTGTGCTAGATACCAGTATATTCTCGTTGACCGTGAAGTTTTTGCGGATCGCTTGATACGCGGGGGATACGGATGAAACGAGTCGGCGCGGAAACGTTAAACGATCGTTATCGACGAGAAGGAACGAATCCGGTGGAAAGGATAGAACGGGGGGAGAAAAGCGAGGAGAGTTACCGTTCGGGCGAAAGACTTTAGAATCGTTGAAATCGGAAGGAAACGCGTGGAAAAAGATGATGACGGAGGATAGGCGGAAAAGAGGGAAGTTTGGAGGGAATCGTTAGCGAGGCGTATCGAGCGGTGTGGCTGGTATGGCAGGGACGAAAAAATGTATGCAAACGTCGAACAAAGAATCGAAGGAATGCGCGTAACGCGGCCCGGATACCTCTCGGCGATCGGCCGAGTCGAGAGGTTTGCGGCAGCCCTCTCTTTTACATATCGACGAGGTGTACGCTCGCGATAGATGCGATGTCGCGATACCGCGACGCGGCGCCAACCACTTCGTCCACTTCGCGATACCGCATTCTTCTTCCCTAAACCGTGCGCGTACCTACCCGTCGAGAAAGCAACGGAGACAACAGAGAGCGACGCATGGCCGGCGTAGCAGAAGTCGGCTCGAAATGGGCCAGAAGAATGGATGAGGCGAAGCTGGAGGCAGCGGCGGTGGTGCAGGAGAACGGGAAGAAGAAGAAGAAGAAGAAGAAGTGAAAGAAGACGAAGAGAAGGAACCGAAAGAGAAGGTACAAGGGGAAGAGGAGGAGGGGGAGGAGGAGGAGGAGGCAAAGATTGTAAGGGCAGATGGTGCAAAGATCGTACCATTGTTTGCTTTCTGACAGCGATAAGTTCACAATAAAGTTACATTCGTTTCCAAGTAAACGTCTGTCCTCTGTTCGCGTTTGCTCCATCCTTCTCCGTTTCACTCCCTCGCGCGCCTCTTTTCTCGCTCGTATTCCTTCGACTTCTCTCCAACGCCGCGACCGTGTCGAAGCACCCCTTGCGTCCGACGATAACCATAACTCTCTCTCTCTTCGCATTCGCGCGTCTTCCGCTTCTTTTTTACTTCTCCTTCCTTCGGTCCTGCTTCGCCTCGTTCCACTTGGCCCTCTCTTTGATCCTCTTCTTTTCTTGCATCTCGCTGTTTCGAGTTAAGCTCGCTTACCGATCGGGTAACGTTTTAAATACCAAGTTCGCGAGTTGCGCGATAGCGATCTGGCCGACGATCGGACGAAGCGAGAAAAGCAACGGTAAAGCGGGAACGATGATACGGTAAAGTGGGCACGAATAGATCGAAGAAGGTACGCAAGTGTATATGTAGTTGCTCGCGATGGGGCACGAAATCGGAAAGTATCGCCGCGCGGTTACTCGACGCGTCAAGCTGCGCCGTGCCGCGCCTAACACCCGTACGCGTACGTTTAATATCGCTTGATTAGCCTCAATTAAACGGACAGTTAAATAAGCATTCCGTGCATAGCGAAGCGTTCGCAAAGGCACGAGCGTCGAATCGAGCCTTCCCCTGTCGGTTCGATACACCCTTTCGTGTCACACACGCACACACACACACACACACACACACACGCGCGCACGCACACCCGCTCGTTTCTTTAGTCTTTTACTTTTCGTTTTGCCGTTTGCTGCGAAACTTACTCAAGCGTCCGATTCGTCTTTGCCTTTCGAAACGCTGGGAAAATTTGACGACTGAAACGATCGATGATTAATCTAGCGCGAAGACCAACGAACGTGGTGAACCTTGAGGGCATGGATATTTGACACGATACAAGCGGTGCGAACGAATAACCGGATGCGTCGAAAGAGCCAAGGAAACCGCAAAGTTCGATTTCGAAGAGAAAACTATTCATAGTTTCGAACCGTTAACGATGATATAAAGAGGGCGAAAGAAAGGAAGAAGGAAAGAAAGGAGGAAGAAAGAAAGGAAGTAGAGAGGAGAGCGAGGAAACGCGTACGAGGCAGGTATCGGGTCGCGAGTGTGGTCGTGTAGGTAGCGGTTAGAAGCCTGTTTTGGAGCGCGTTCGACGCATTCCAAGAAACGAGCACTCGTTCGTGGGAATAATTTAGGAAAGGCTCGCATCTGCGCCAGTTATGACAGACCGAGCCATTAAGTGGCCGTGTGTTTATTTTTAGAGGGAGCCGAGCTAGCGCAAAGTGGAACTCCTAATTGTTCTTGTTAACGCTCCACTCGCATCTGTCTGAACCCGTGAACTTAAGACGAGGATCGAGTAGTATCCTCGATGCGGCGACGCTGTTGCGGCCGATCACGAGTTTGTTCACGGTGACGAAATCATGTTGTTATGTTAATAGATCGACCAAGTAAATACGGATCCGAGCGCGAACGAGCGGGGTACATGGAGAACGTAACGGTTGTACGCGATAAAGCGGCAACGATAGCAAGGGTTCGAGGAGCCGATCCGTGATTCTTCGGCGTTACGAAAATCTATAACGCGAACACGATGCATAAAGCGGGCTCGATTTTTGAACGCTAACGTATTCTATCGCGTTCTCAGGGGTCGCGCGCGATACTCACCCTAACGATAGCAGCACGGACGACAGCTTTGCGCGTGACAGGGAAAGAGAACGAGAAAGGGGGGGAGAGAGAGAGAGAGAGAGAGAGACTCCGCGGGAATAAACTCGGTCGCATTTCACAGCCGTAGCTCGAGGAAAAAACGGATTTTCTATTTACGATGACCATTTGGATTTTCTCTGCGCTATACGAAGGCAGGAGGGGGTCGCACGAGAAGGGAAACGCGCAGCCTGTGATTTCGTCAGCTTTATACGAAAATTCCTGCATAAAAGGGCCGGCTGTCCTGGCTAAAGGACAGGGGACACCCCTCTGCTTTATGCCATTATTACGTATGCAAGTGCGGCCCGATTCTACCCTAAAGCAACGGTATAATGTTCGAGCCGATGCTTTTTCCTAGCCGATGCTTGACCATAGCCAACTTATGCGACGTACCATTATTGCCGTTGTTGCTACGGTTCCTTCGTCGTTCTTATCCTCTGTAAAATATGCCGTGGAAACGAATTGTAGAAAATCTGTATTCCGATAGATTTTCGCATACAATCGAATGCGACACCGACGAAACGCTATTATTTCGTTTCACTCGTAAACGATAGTTTTAGGTTCGAGTTGTCCATTTGTTCGCGTTCGATGCATCTGGGTTAGCCGTATTCAACGAAGAAAGTTTGTTTTGAAAGCGACCAAATCGAAAGAGGTAGCAACGAACAGGCAAACGAAAAGGGTTCGTCCGATTTCGACGTGTTGTTCGGTGGACGTGTCACGCCCAAAATAAAAAGACAAGTTGGTTGGGACGCGTCGGGTCATTCTCGTACCCGATTGTTGGGTCGCTCGACGACCGGTGCCGGAGGACTCTCGGATACAACAAAGTGCTCACCGTGCGGAATATTCGACGGTTCTATGGGGAAAGAAATTAGGTCAGGGGTCGAAGAAGGATCTTTCGAGTCTAATTTTTGGCCAGGCTCTCGAAAGAGCGACGTCTCGACGATGGAAGGAGACGGGTCGAATCGAATTGGAAATTTGCTAGGTCATCGCCCAATTTCTCCGAGCTATAAAGTTTCGGTGCTCGAAATAAGTAGAAATAATCGGACATAATTCCTTCGAAACGCGTATCAATATCGCCAGTCTCTGTGCTCTCCTACGCGGATCTGAAACTGTTTGGTCGGTGACGAGAAGAAAAGAGGTAGGATGGAGGAGTAAGAGAGAGAGAGAGAGAGAGAGAGAGAAAGAAGCAGGTAAGGAGAAGATTTTCATCTAAGATTCGAAAAGAACGAGTGGTTGCAGGCACCGATGATTTTGAGCAAACGATAAACATCGAAGTTTACGAGGCTGTCGGCAATCGTACCAGGACGTGGCGATCGTTTACCAAATGCGAGCGTTTCCGGCATGAATATGCAAAGCTGTGCGTTAAAAGAATCGAGCCTTTTAACTACATACTGTGCTCGGTCACGATTGCTTAACGATGCACGGCGCACGGTGCACGATCGAGCTCAACGAAACGATGAAATTATAGCGGTTCCATATTTTCGTTTTCATCGTCTAGCTTTGAAAATGGTTGCTTGCCTTTAGAACGATCGAACAAGGAAAACGCGTATACATACTCTCGCGTATGTACTCGCGTGCAGTGGAATTGTAGGAGGCGCGCATCGAACAGGAGCATAGCGAACAACTATAACTAGTCGTCTCGGAAGTAGCCGAAGAGAGGAAAAGTTTGGTAAAGAAAAGAGGCTATTATTCGAAGTTTTGGGCTGGTCTGCGGAGATATCGTGAATTATGCATGGTCAGGGCTGGGACGCACCGGGGTCTCCCCGTGTCCGTTCTCATGCATACTATGCGTATGTCGAATGATAGATGGACGTGTCAATTTCATCGAGATCCGCTATCGATGCGAGCTATCTTCATCCGTGAAAGATTACGTTTCACGATTAGGTTACGGTTACCGAGTCAATCGTATTTATCGTACGACCGATAAATTTACGCTCACCGTCCGGTCCATGGACCGACGATTACGAAGCGGGACTCGATTGCAAATATTAGAAACCTAGCGTGCCTACCGTTTCACCTGTTTTTCGAAAGCAGTTCGAGCATGTTTCGAGCGTACAAAGTCCGCCTCCCTTCGTATTGAAACGAACGGACGAAATCGAGGAATCAGACGGAAACGAGGGAAGCCGCGATTACCGATCGTAGCATTTGGTTGCCGTGGAGAAGCTCGATTCTGCGAGGCGACTGCCTGAAGCTCGTGCGCCGGAGCTGGAGCCGGTCAAGCCCGTAGCAAGCATCGAACGGCCGTCGGCCGTCACACAGCCTAAGGATCCTTCTTTGGGCGCAGACACGCAATTAACTACAGGCTATATTCCCTCCCTGCGAAGAAGAGAAGGATACGAAGGGGGGGAGAGGAAAAGAGAGGAGAGCGAGCACGGTCAGGCCAGAAGGGCAGCGATTCTCAGACCAAGCCGTTCGGCCGCGGCTCGATTCCTGTTCCGTATACGGTGAACCGAACGATCCGTATGAAAAGAGAGACACGGTCAGGTCTGACGGGTCGAGAGATACCACCCATCCCCCATAAAAGCTTCCATGCGTGTCAAGCGTTATACGACCACGTTACTATTAAATACGTCAAAGCTTCGTATGTTTATTGCATATTGGATGCCGTGCATTTCGGCTTCTCTGCCGGTCACTATAACCCATAACCCGTAACCCATAACCTGCAACCCGTAACCCGAACCGATCGCCATTGTCGTTCCGAAATCTATAGGTAGCACGAGCACGATTTCTCTCGCTTCCTCGTCCCATTTTCTCTTCTTCCTCTCCGATTTTTCTCTCCCTCCGTTTCCTTTCTTTCTAACCGTGTAATAATTGCCTGTCGACCGTCAGAATAATTGACCGCGACGTTTCAAAGGAATCCGCGAGAACGCGACAGGTCGAATAAGACAAGTTGTTACGCTTTGCGATACGGTACCTATAACAGTTCAATCCGCGATCGACAGCATGGCACCGCGTTTGATGATCGGTTGATAGACGAAACAAAGAGAATGCGATGTATTCGCTTGCAGCGATACCTACCGTTTCGATCGAAACGAGAAGAAACGAAACATCCCTTTATTCGAGAGATGATTACGCGGAACGCGAACGAATGAGCACGTGAAACGAAACGAGAAGAAACGGAATAGGTGGGGAGGGAGAGAGGGAGAGATGGAGAGAGAAGGAAAGCAAAATAGCGTAGCGGAGAGGAGAGGAGAGGAGAGGAGAGGAGAGGAAAGGAAAGGAAACGAAGCGAAACGAAGCGAAGGAAAGAATGAACGAACGTGTTACCGAACGGTGTTTCAATCTCCATAATGACCGCTGTGTTCCCTTTTGGTCGGAGTGTGCGGCACATGGACACGGACACAAGGAAACCGAGTAGATGCTAATAACGGAGAAGCTTCATACTGTCCGTAGGCATCGCTCATTCAGAGACTTCTTTTACATCCGCGTTTGTTCATGCTGAAAGAGAAAGCACTAGTACGCGCGCTCATTTTATCCTTCCCTCTCTCTCTCGGTTTTTCTTTGCCTTTTCCGTTTCGAAGCGGCACACTGGGTTTCCGTTGACGAGTAACGCATAACGTAGGCGATACGCGCGACAAAAAACGTTACGATTCTACGCAGCGCTCTCGATGTAACGCGAGTCGAACGTAGCGTATTTCGTAGAAATGGATTGGGCAAAATCGAGTCGCTCTTTTATGGAGAAACGATCGAAGCGTGTTCGCTCGTGTAACTATTTAAGACGCTCATGCGAACTGGTTGCATCGGATAGAAGTTCCCGCGATGAGGTAAATCAAGCCTATCGTTGGCCGAAGGCAGAAGAAGAAGAGAGGAGGAGCGACGGAAAAGCGAAGATCGTTCAACGGGTCGTGCGATAAAGCGATAGCCTACTGGTTTCAGAGCGGGAACAAAATATCCGAAAAGTGATCGTCGTGGAAGGGACAGACCGATCGTTGCGCGCGCGCGTACAAAATGAATCGCGATAGAATCGTAACACGTGACCGATACTTACCATTCTTATTCCATTGTTTGCCGTTCAGCCGTTTCCCTGAGCGTTTTTCCTTTGATTCTTCTCGCTCGTTGGCCAACAAATAAAATCCGAAACAGTCGCGTTTAATCGAGGTAAATAAATCGAAGAGAGCGATCGAGGAACGACTGATCTTAACCGATCTTAACGAAGCGCGTACGAACAACAGCCTGTTTGTTGTTGTCACGGTGAACGGTTTGTTGTTTATCCGTACAGGTACGGGGTAAGCATTCGGATAACCAGCATGCCGCGGGCGCGGAAGCTCGCGTCTCTTCCTTTTCATTGAAACGAGCAATTCTCGAAAAGCGTGCACGTAGACGTGGCGGTAAACAGAGGACGATACGGGCCGGTGAGCGCACAATGTGCCGGGGAGCCTGGAAAGACAACGCGAATCCATCATCTCTCTAGGAGGAGAGGCTGAAAGGGCTTTGCGGCACCGCACTCTGTGTAATTGTGGTCCCGGCCCCTGGTGGCCCGAACTACCCCGACCAGCACCCCCTTTCTGGCTTACCGCGATACGTATGGCTGCCCGGCAACCTCCGTCCACCTCCACCACCTACTCAACCCTGCCCTGTGTACCGTCCGTCCACCGGCCCTCGCTCCTCGTAACTCGCGACTCCCTTGTTCCCGTAGTTGGTCAACCATCTTCCCCACCATTATTCCCGGCCGCCGTTTTCATTTTACGGATGCACCGTACCCGCTGCTGCATCCTCGAGCAAACGCGACTTCTTGCGAATCGTGTTACATTCGTGGGGAATATCGTGTTCGCGTGACGCGTGCCTGCGTCTCGCCCCTAAAAGAAACGACGACGTTTTATAGATTTGACGAAAGCGCGAAAGACTCGATCGAAAATAAGCGGCGGTGATCGCGAGTCACTCGCGGCTTCCGATCGTCGATGACGCGACGCATGGTGGGGTGTCGAGGTCAGCCCGTCCGAGATATTGTATCCACCGACGAGGTCGGGACCACGCTCCAGAGCCACGGGGGTTAGACCTTGGTGCCCTGTAGAGGTCCGGGTTCTCGATTAAGAGGTTTCTTCCTTATGGTTGTACCGTTCGCGTAACCAGAACAGATTCTGCCCGTCTCTCTCTCTCTCTCTCTCTCTCTCTCTCTCTCTCTTTCTCTCTTTCTTCTGATTCTTGCTCCCTAGACTGCGTGGCTGCAAAAGTTGAGATAGGAAACGCTGCCTGTCTCCGACCGTCTGTCCGACTTCGTCTCTGCTCTTCTCCTACCTTTTTCTTTTATCGGCCTATCCCTTTTATCGCTTTTGGCTCGTTGCATCTCATTAATTTTTCGCTCGACATTCGTACGTTCTCTGTTTCGACGATGTGCCAAAAGAACGAGTAGACGACGTTGAGAGGTTCGTTTGAATCGATTATCAATCGTGATCGTTTTTATCATTTCTTGTGGCAGCGATTTCCTTCTGACGCAGTTTTACTTTCCGGATTTGGTTGTTCCGCAGGTCAATCTTTTCGTTCGTTTCGCTCCGAAACGATGGTTAGAAATGGCCCGCAGTAACTGGCTACGTAGTACTTACGTCACACGCGTTTGCAGCAGAGAACGCGGGGTCGAGCAGACTTTGGGGTTACATAGACGGTAAAGTTTCGCGGTGAGCGGCCGCATAGTAGCGATGTATGTAATTCATGCTTCTTTATGGTTCGGCCCGTGACCCCGCTACTTGTAAACCGAGCAAAGATTCAGAAATAGCCGTCGCGCGGCACAGAATCCCTCTTATTCTATCGCGACACGACCTCTGCGGGTTCGTTCCTTTTTTTCTTTCTCTCTTTCTTTCTTCTCCGCTATCCGTCTCGAACACCAACCGAGAGTCGTCGTTGCCGTAACTTACGTACGTACCGCAATACGATCGAAGCGACGGAATCGCAAGGGGCAACGACGTCTGGCGTAACTGCTGCTGCTGCTGCTGCTGCTGCTCGCAGCAGTATTTCAGACGCGGCATTCGTCACCCGCGAATATAATTTCTTCTCCTTCGGTACCCCCGATTCTTCGTTCGTGTAACGAACACGCGTTACGCGTTACGTTCCAAGTAGCGAGCATCGCGTCGTTTAAAATCGGAAGAAAAGGATCGTTTGCCTCGGCCCAATCGGAAACCGAACTTCTTACGCAACAATAGACCGAACGGTACGGTACATGCATACATTTGGTTTCTCGATCGACGAAACGAACGCGACGGAAAGAGGAAGGACCCCGAATCGCGTCAAATCGAATCGAACCGAACTGAACCGAAGCGCATCGAATCGACTCGTATCGGTGATAGCGGACCGAGTGGACACGCTCGGTACGATAGGTGGTGTACCGGCTGCTATCTGCGTCACGCGTCAAACCGATACACGATCAATGATATCTCTTGCGTAGAAACACCTAACGGATCTTGACTATTCATCGCTCTTGCAGGCGCGTACACACACATATTGGGATCGGAGTTGACAGTGGGCCGTTTCCAGTGTCCGTCGCTGTTCGAAAACGAGTCAAGGAATTTCTCTCGCGTGGATAGGAAACGAACGAGCACGCGCCTGTCAAGAATCGAAGCGGAAGCGGTGTGCGAGAGCGCGAGGAGACGAGTCCGTTAACGTATCGGTACGGTATAGGGCTGCTGGCACGGTAGCGGACCTTTTGTCGAGTCGATTCTCCAAAAGCAAAGATACTCGTTGCAAAATCTATCGTCGAATTTCTACGTTCGTAGATGCTTTCCGAGCCACGAATCGTCGATTGTTCGAGAACGTTAACACGCGTTCGTTTCGTTTCGTTCTCTTCTATTTCTTTTTGTTCCGATACCGACTTCCCTCGAGCGATCGACCACGCTGATCGATTTTCGAGAGGTGCTCACCAAGCGACGTTTCGTGCTCTCGTCGAAAGAGCCAGGTGAGCATCCGAGGCTTATTGTCGCGATCCGCGTCATCAGCAAATTCAAGTGGACCTCTCTTCGGGGCTACGTGTCACCGTAACCGAGCGATCGGGTCTTGAACGATATCGAGCATGCGGGTGACACGCTCGTCGACCGCAAACTTCTCGCTTGGACGTGCTGTTTTCAAGAAACTAGAGGAAGCAACCGTTTCGTGGTTTTAGAGGGATCGCTATACATCTATAGCGAGCGAAATATTAAACGACGTTGAAAGAGAATCGAAACGTTGATTTCGGACGCGAGTTTGGTCGCGAGTTTGTCCCGCAAACCTTGCTTCTGTGATTTGCCTAGAGATTGGTGAAACGGAAATAGGATACGAACAGAACAGAAATGCAGGAGAAAGCGGCAAGGGTAGACGAAGGAACGGAATAGTTCGGCGGATCGAAGGGGAAGAGAGCGAGCAAACGATGAGAGAGAGAGGGAGAGAGAGGGAGAGAGAAGGATTCGGGGGAGATATCTCGGCGATTCGGCAATATCGCGCGGTCGACAAATTAGCGTTAATCCTAGGTCGTTAGCAAGATTGATGCCAGGATTTCACTTAAGGGCGCAGCCGAAGGGAAAGTTTCGACGGATAGCGGCGGTGGACGGAGGAGACGCTACGCGGTAGCATCCTCGCTGTCATTGTCGTTCTCCTCGAGTGCTTGTAATGAAGTGGGTGGACCGGTGACTGGCTGGTGTAACAGGGATCGAAGAACCCCGAACGCTCCCAACCGACATACCTATGTATATATGTGTACGTGTACGTTCTCGGAGACGACGGAAACGGGAGGAAAGCGTCGAGGAAGAGGGTCGGGAAGGCGGAGGATACCGGAGGAAAATGAGTAAAGGGGGGAGAACGGGTGCGAAAGGGAAAGAAAGAGAAAGAGTATCGAGAGAGTCGTACGATGACCAAGGATCAATCCACCGTTGGCGGCCCACCCTTGTTCCGGAGCTTGGTATATTCTCGTTCCCTCCTCATCCCCCCGCACACCGTTGACCAAAGACCCGTCCGGAAAAGTTCGGCTACGCCGCTGGATTATCCGTGACTATGGATCTCGGGTCGGAATATCGGGGGCACGTGTTAAGATCGAAACTTTCGTAAACTAATTTAAAAACGGATTTCGCGACTGTTCGTCCACGGTTTGCTCGGCTCTTTGAAGTTCGATCGTTCAAAAAATCGCGAATGTTTATCGGGCAAATTTACCTAGTCGGGTGTCAACATATGTATTCGAAGGAGTTGGAAGAAGAGTCGAGTCGAATCGGATCAGCGGAACGTTGAAAGAGCGGTGTCGTAAAATTTTGAAATCGAAGGCCCGAGAGATGCGGCTCAGAGGCGATCTCGATCCGTTCGACGCGCAAGGGCGCGACGAAGTCTCGAGTCCATGAATTCGCTACGGTTCGATCGAAAGAGGACGAGAGAAGAGCGAACCGATGACACGCCGCCTCGGGCAAAAATCTCCAAGAGGCACGATCGGTCGGCCTCGCCCCTTTACTCTGCTCCTCCTGACCGTCTGTCTCCTCTTTCGCTTTTTCCTTTCCCCGCTCGCTCGCTCTCTCTCTCTCTCTCTTCTCTCATCTTTTCTATTCTCGTCTCGCCTCCTTTCTCTTCTCGAAAACCTCTCTCCTCGTTCGTCGATTCGCTCTAACTTTTACGAGCATCTTCTGCCGTGGAGTCCGGTAATTGCCTCTTTAGCGGTAACCCCCCGGCCAACTCTTTCACCCGCTGTACCGACCGAACCGTCGCATCGCGTCGAGCGCTTCTTTCCTTTCTTTCCTGCTCTCACCTTCTTTTTCTGTCCCGCTCTCTCGCGCCTATTCCCATTTCGGCTCGTCTCACGGAAGATTATCGATCTTTTTAATAAGTCGTTCAAAACTAAGATCTCGACGGGGGAACGGTCTCCTCGCGACGAAAGTCCGAGCACATTTTTCGCTACTAGCTCGTTGTAGAGCGTAATCCGTGGATATTACGGGAACCGAGGAAGAATCGAGGTCGGCGCGATAGGAGTACAGGTTAGGGGCAGAGAGGTTTGCGAGGCAGTTGCGAGTTGGTCGCGCAGTTTACGCGGTTTATTACGGTTAATTAATGGAGTGGACCGTGCGGGAAAGCGCGGCGTGGCCCGACGCGCACCGGATCCGCGTCCGAACGTGCCGGTTGCTCCATATCTGTCACGAGCGCTTCGCGAGTCACGTTTACGGCTAGTCGTAACGGTTGTACGTGCTCACCGCGTAATTGATTCGTCTTGCTTCAACCTCCGGGTCTTGGCAAGCCCTCCGAGAATAACGATGATACCCTTCCGACTCGCGAACTCACCGTCCCACCGATAAGCTTCGGTTCTAACCTCCGATTCGACGAACGCTTTACAATTTTAATCCTTAACGTTTTCGCGTCACTCGGATCTCTCGTGCGCGATTATCGTTAACGCGAGCGAGCTGTTTAAACATGGTGAAGATACGTATGTCGATCGTAGATCGTAACGGATCGAACGATAGTCGAAGGTTGGCTCGAAAATCTCGACGGTCAACGTCGCGCAGAACTTTGACATCGTTTCGCAGACTCCGTGGTATTTTCGTGACGAGCCGCGTCTCGACGAAACGCGCGGCGCATACCCTCTTTTCGCGGAAGCAGTAAAAAATCTAACGTTAATATCCGGACGAGAAAAGTTGGAGAGGATAGGTCGGAAACTGGAAGCCGCGTCCCTTCGACGAAAAGCCGTTTAGGGAATAAAAGATGCGCGAAAGCTCTGAGCTGCACGAGGGATGGTGTTACCAACGACGGTACGCGAAAATTGGTGGAACCTTTGAACGATTCTGCGCGTTCCATTCTCGAAGGCTTAATCGTTCCGAGGATATTAGTCGTGGCGGTGTGACGCGGTGTGGCGTGGAGCGACGGGGTGAATATGCAAAGTACGTTTTTCCTTGAACAGCTTTCTCGGTGAATTCGAGGGTGCCACCGAATGGACGAGAGAAAGGTAGAGGAGCCGGGAGGTGAGCACAGCGAAGAGCGAGCGAGATCTCCGCTCGGTCTTGGAATCGGTTTACGAGGCTCGTTAAAATATTAGTCGAGCGTAAGTTCTTGGTGACACGCGGCGCGATTCGCGCTTCCAGCCTTCGAGCAGCCGCTCTCTCTCTCTCTCTCTCTCTCTCTCTCTCTTTTGTCTATGCAAAATAATCGTTTCTTAATTGCAGAGTAATTGCAAATTCGAGAGGGAAAGCCACGCTCCATCCTCCCGATGCAGCTTCCTCTTAAACCGTCGTCACCGTCTGTCGCTTCCATTATTCTCGCGAACTCCGACTTAACCCCTCGAACGGACGAAAAATTACTTACCTTCGCCACGCTTCGTTCTTCGTATTCCCGTTCGCTCTCGTTTTGTTTCGTTCCACGAAATTGCTGCCGACATATATACGTAGATATCGGGGGTAAATTTATTGCGCGATACAGTAAAACGCAGTAATTTCGTTTCGACAAATTTTACGCGTATTCGTTGTATTAAGGATTAACCCTCTTGCCATCGTACTCCGCCTACGAACTTTAATCGAATTCGCGTAACTTTCGAACTCGCTCTTCGTTCTATTTTCGACGTTTTTAATTTAAAAAATCGGTATATTTCATTCGGGGTTCCGTTTCCGTGGTCTACAAACTCTAAAATTCTTCTCCGTTCTCTCTCTCTCTCTCTCTCTCTCTCTCTCTCTCTCTTTGTCTCCCGTTTTTTCTCTTAGTTTCTCTGCCCCCATCCTGCGACAACAGAGTCGGGTTGTCCCCTCTGCGAAGAGCGGCATCGCTCTTGCACCCTGTTCTTCTCTCTTTTCCCGACGCGGATAACACGTTGCAGTCCTTCATGCCGGTCGGCAGGAACCCCGTGAACAAACGGGCCGCCAGCCAGCCTTATCTCAAGACGCTTTAATGTGTTTAACCCAGCGAAGATAGTGGACAATTTATTGCTCCCTATTTTAGGCGTGCTCTCTCTCCCTTTCTCCTTCTTCCTGTTCCCCTCCCGTTTCGCTCGTTTCTCCGTCAGCCGTTCTCGGTCCGTTCTTGCATCTTTTCTCTTGGTCCGCTTGGTTCATCTCGGACCGCTACTTACCGCTTTGCTTGTTCACCGTTCACCTTCGTGCCGTTCGGCGTTCCTCCTTTCTCTTTCGGTTTCAGTTTGTCCGAACAATTTTCGACTGCTTCCACGCGAAGCGGCAAACGTTTCTCGCGACTCGACCAAGGACGCGAGCGGTCGAACGTTACCATGCTGCATACGTTATACGCTACAACCGACGAGATGTTTTTCATCGAGTAGCCAGCCACAGGTCAAGGAGACAGTTATGTCGTCTTACCACGATTTACTGGCCTATGATAACGCTAGAAACACGTGCGCCGCGCAACGCTAGTAAACTACACGTATACTTGTAAAGCGAAAACTCCTTCGATCTCTTCCTCGTCGATCGCTTTCTACTTATTACGCTTCTTTCCTTTAGATTCCTAGCACCGCGAAAGGGACAGGAGTTCGCGCAAATATAGTTCGGAATATCGGTTTAACGAATAGGGAATCGACGAAAGAGTGGCCTACGTTTGTGGTATTCAAATTTGAACGATTTCATTTGATCTCGTTTCTAACTCACGATCGGCCGAGTTTCGGCTTCGGAGAGTTCGACGACGATGACGACGACGACGTCGACGTCGACGTCGAGGACGGTATGGATAGGAAGGGAGGAGAAGGAGCGATCGGGTCAAGCGGATAAGCGTTGGAAGGTCGAGAGCGTGATTCGAACGAGAGCCGTGCGAATAAACGAACGTTTTCGCGGTAATCTCGCGCTCGTTTGACGCGCGTCGCGTCGTGGTCATGGTAAACGCGTCCACGATCTTTTCTTCTCCGTAATGTTCTCAGGGGAGATATTAACATCGGAGACAGGGCTGCGAGGACTTTCTCACCTGCAACCGTTCCTCTCGATCGTCGCGCCTCGAGCACCCCGTTCGTTCTCGAACAAGTATTTTGTTCGCACGCGAGAACATTGTCGGGGATACGTTCCGAGTGTTTTGAGCGAATAAACGGGGTGCGTCGCGTTTTAATCGCGAATAGAACTAGCGGGGGAACTGGAACGAGGAAGGGGAGGCATGGCGACGGGTCTGCGCGAGAGCAGGGTCGGTCGAGTGCAGCAGGTAATGCTCGGCGCACTTTGACCTCCCTCGTAAAAATGTTCGAGTTACCGGCCGGTTGCAGCTGCGGCCGATGCAAATATTTTCGACGAAAACGCGTTTCACGCGATTCGACGAACGATAGTTATCCGTTGTTGGGTGACAAGACGTTGCACCGCGTCGCGCCGCTGCTGCGTTCGCCACTCTTTTTCTCTATCGAACAAGAACGAAGTGAGACCGAAGCGGCACCTTTTAAAATCCTTGTCTCGAACCTCGGACGGCAGATGGCATCGAGCAGATTATCGCTTGAAAATGATCGCTTCGAAGAAGTTGAAAAGATCGCGATCGAAAGCGTTAGAAGAGGAGGAAAAAGTCGCGAGGGAAAATTAGGTGCGGTGCAGCTGCTCGTTAACGATGCTCGCGGAATGCAAAATTTAACATCGTGACCGGTGTTGATCCATTAACGGAAACTGGATTCCTAGTCGACGACGACTACGACGATGACCCTACGCCTCGTTCGAAATACCTTTGAGTATTCGGTCGAATAATGTTGAACGTTCGGGAAGGAGCCGCTTTTTTAACGTAATCTCATTCGCGGATATCTATGCTACGCGTATTAGTGAAATGCACGAATAGGTAGATAAATCGTAGCGACGATTTCTGTTTTCCTCCCTGAAAATTGTTCATAGGAAAGCCGAGTAAAACGGATACACCGTGGTTACACGACTCGACTTGTAGGTATTCGATCGATACGGTAAAAAGCAACATTTTCTTTCCGAGTAGATCGAAACCGATAACGGCCCCGGCTCGCGACGTTCGAGCGAAAGAAAACTTTTCCGCAGACGATTTTACGGAAACGTGACAGCGAACGGTACGCGGTGGTTGTTTACCGCGATTAGATATTCGGTTGTTCAAGTTG